>JAOTOL010001455.1:1060000-1108026 GCA_034440575.1 Imbricaverruca yamaguchii
CATGACCGAGACACTTTCGATGGAGCCCGTCACCAGCCATCCAGCGCCGTTTTCCGTTTGTCGCTAGCTAGCATAGTTCTAGAGATCGTAGGGGGCAGACATCTGCCGCCCCCCCCCCCGACATGCGAAGTTGGCGCGGACCTCCGGACGTGCGAGTCCTAATTGCTTTTATCAAGTCTGGTGTAAGCCATGCTAGGTTTCCTACCCTCCTTTTGCGTCTTTGCTTTTGGGGACATGTCTAATCTTAACTTCTTTCAAGTAAGATTTGAACTTTTTCCCACATTTCACAGGCATTTAAATTGGAGAATTCTTCTTCCCATCTGATGGCACTTAAAGCTGCTCTCATGCAGTCAAAGTCTGCTCTGTTGAAATTTGGAACCTTTATCAAATTATCCTTAATAATTTCCCCTACGTGTGCCTTGAATCTAATTATGTTATGATCACTTCTTCCCAGAGTTTCTCCTACAGTCAAGTCTTGAACCAAGTCACTTAAATCAGAGAATACAAGGTCCAAGAATGAGCCATGCCTGGTAGGTTCCGATACAAACTGGTGTAAGAACAGGTCATCTTCAAGGCATTTCATAAACATTTTGCATGATGGGGAGCCAACACCAACATTTTCATATCATTTTAGGTTAAAGTCACCAAGAATAAGGCACTTCCTCTGAAAGTTTCTACTGATTTCCTCACAAATCACCTTATCAAGCTCCAATTGCTGAGAATGTGGCAGGGTTCCTGATCGGTAGAAAGCTCATATCCTCAGTGTATTGCTGTTGTCTTTTCCCACAGTGACATCAAGCCAAATGGACTCCACAGACACATTTTTATCCCCACCTGCTACTTTTTTTAGAACTGAATAAGCTATTCACATAGAGCATTGCACCACCCCCTTTCACTGCGGGACCCCTATTGCACGACAAACATTGTATCCCTGGATCTCATAGTCCTGCAAGAAAATAATAGTAAGGTTTTCTATGTATTATAAATAGCAGGCCTAAGGTTTCGTGGATCCAGTATATTGCAACGCCAATAGCTAACTTCCGATAATATTGTGGGTGCCCAAGATTTTTGCAGGGATTCGGACGACGGACCGGGGCGACGGAGCAGATTTCGCGGCAGCGCTGCACGATGTGTCGTGGGGGTGGACGGACTCCTTTCCTGGTGTCGAGTGGGAACAACCGTAACAGCCGGTATGAATCAGGCAAAGGGAGTCTAGTCGAGCATGGGTTAATCCGAGTAAGGCAGGATGAAACGGATATAGGTTGAAGGCTAATCGCATTGCCGGCGAAAGTGATGACTGTGTGCCGGGTGAGGTGGAAGAGGAGGGGGTCAAGGAGAAGAACCTTTGGTTCTTTTACGACGCATTCAACCGCTGGTCATATAGCGTCGCCAATCTCTCACGCCGATTGGTCGCGGGTGAACTCTGAAATTCCGTCGGATGTGGGATTCGAACCCACGATCTTGCTGCCGTGAGTCCGACGCCAAACCAACTGAGCTACCGCGGCCCCAAGGGGAGGGGCTGAGGTTGAGGGAGTTATAGCCTTGCGCGGCCAAGGAAGGTAAACATATGAACCTACTTCTTGAAATTGTAAAGATATCTCCAAAATCTGGCACATTTTAGAGCTGTCGTGCACGGCACTTCATCAGAATCATCACGTGGAAAAATCACATTTTTATCAATTAAAAAAAAAAATAATCCGAGTTGTTGGGGTGGCTTGAGGAACCAAGGTTATATTGCTAAGCAGAGCTTGTTGCGTGAACCCTGGCCCCACCACCCGATCCATGAACTCCAGTTCAACGGCAGAATTTAGACCGAAAGTTTAACGTGCCGCCAATGCACCGACACGGCCGCCCGGTAGCTCGTCCCCGGCCTTATCGGGCCAGTTGCCAACTGACACTCCCGGCCGGGGGCTAAATGCGAGCGCGCGAAGCGACTCGAGCCCTGTGTTGCCAGTACAGGGGAGACCAGTGCAGACCAGCGCTCTAACCAACTGAGCTACCGGAGCGGCTATAGAGCAGCACGTGCATAATACAGCATATTGCAATACAGCAATACAGCAGCACGTGCATAATCTTGCCTGGTACCAGGCATGCGGTAATCTTGCCTGAGCCATGAGGCATCTTGCAGCATGCCTGGTGGCTCAGCAACATTAAACACGTGTTGTACTGATTAGAAGGTGAACTTTTCGATTGAAGATCCTGTTTGAGTGCAGTGCACGACAGCTTGATCTCAATAAAATATAACACCTTTTCGAAATATCTTTACAATTTCAAGGAGACGGTCAGTTTAAATGTACCTAGCAGTGATACATCATCGTGTTCTTTGCAGCAGCACTGAAGCACATACGGAGTAATCTAATTCTGGCAACCATAGGCTTGGAAAATGTAGGAATAGGCGGCCTGCCTAGAGTTGTCTAGAATTCAAGCCAGCCACGGAAAAACTACTTCCTCCCAATTCGGATGCATTGGGTAGTATGGCCCCATCGCTCTCACCTATCCCCCTCTCTATTCCCTGGGTACGGTACAATAGCCCCACCCTGGTGGCTACAGAACCGAACGGCACACGGTCTGTCGAAATGCGACAGCAAACGGGGCATCAACCTACGACTCCCAGACGCTCACACATCGGCGGCTCGCCACCAGTAACAATGGACCCTACACCGGCCCTACAATCCAGCTGGCCGCTGGATGCCCTGCCGTTCGACAAGTCATCGCTGTATTCAGGGCGTGCCACCAGGTGGCGGTGCCGCACTCACTATGCACTGTCAACTGTGCACCATGCCCGGAATGGACCTCTATATTTCATGGCACTGTCACGGCCGCACAGTGGGGGATCCAGGGGTTCGTGTGCCCCTCCATTGATAGCGAGTGCAGCCCCTCCAGGACGCTCAATAGTCTTTTTTCAGCTGATGGCGCACCTCACAGTAGAAAATGTACCCCCTCCGGGGAAATGGGGATCCTCCGGAACACGTATCCCCGCTCCGATCAAGTTCCTGGATGCGCCCCTGCAGCCGTGCACTGTGTGGTGCCCTGCCAGCCAGGAGCCGGACTGGTGGCCGGTATACAGAACAGGTGCATGCAGCGTCGGGCTTTAAATTGGGCGTGTCTCTCGTCAGATGGTAACAGTGCGGTGTTAGCACAGCGTCAATCGGCTCACATTGACACTGCGTTAGTCGGCTCACATCGACACAGCGTCAGTCGGATGACACTGACACGGTGTCAGTCGGCTGACACTGACACAACGTCAGTCGGCTCACACTAACACAGAGTCAGCCGACTCACACTGACACGTCAGTCACTGACACTGATACAGCATCGGACACACTGACCGACACCCCGACACAACGTCAGTCGGCTCACACTGACACAACGTCAGTCGGCTCACACTGCCATGGTGTCAGATTGCTTACACTGGCACGGTGTCAGTCGGCTCACACTGACACAACGTTAGTCGGCTCACACTGCCATGGTGTCAGATTGTTTACACTGGCACGGTGTCAGTCGGCTCACACTGACACAACGTTAGCCAGCTCACACTGACACGGTGTCAGTCGGCTCACACTGCCATGGTGTCAGATTGCTTACACTGGCACTGTGTCAGATTGCTTACACTGGCACGGTGTCAGTCGGCTCACACCGACTGACGTCCGATTATTTAATCTAGCGCAGACGGCTATTTTACTTGCAGTGTGGCGAGTCGTGCACACTAATACGATAATGATTTGAACCCGTTGTAGCAATGAACACGGTTGACAAAATACATAGACAAGCGCCAACAGGTGGGAACAAAAATAGGCAAACAAGGCTTGCGGCCTTCGCCATTGCTCTAACTACTGAATGATGACTATCAGTTGGCGCAGACCGGTAAAACGTTGCTTCAATGTTCTGTCGTGTCAAGCTCGTATCGAAATGCGTGAAGGTCACACGTTGAGGTCCGAGACTGCAAATGTGCTGCGTCCTGTTCCGTGTCATTTGCCTTTCAATTATGCGCGACAAAACCTATATTTGAACCCTCGCCCCACTGAGAGGAAGGGGAAGAAACTGCCGCCTTGCGATTTTTAAGAGTTAAAAAATGCGCACCTGTATCAAGTTGAAAACGTTGAAACTGAGTAACCTGCTTGCCAATAAATTAAACAGCGTGTATCCCAAAAAAGAAGTATAAGCACTCTGTCGGTCGTGAGTAAGGTCACAGTGCAAGGAATTGAGTAAGGTCACAGTGCAAAGGAACCTCCGGCGATTTTGCAAGGAATTGAAGGGTGTGCAGAATATGACGTTAAAAATCGAGAACCAACGATATTAACAATCAGACTTCGTCTAGAGGCAGCCAATGAAATGGTCAATAACGCTGCTATCTCCAAATTCTGTTTTTTTATGCAGTGCGGTTGTCAAAATTTGCGGACCTCAACTAAGCTATTTTACTTGTTTTCAATTTTTGCTTCTTCTGAAACCGGTAATATATGTGATTCAGAATCACAACGCACATATTTATGGCAAATTTAAAGTCTTTCACGATGATTGAGATGCGACGTACTAAATATTCAGTCGCCTTAGTATTGGAAGCCCTTGAGTGGCGCACGTGATCGTCGCTCCATTTGTGGTCAGTATGATGCCAGCATCCGCGGCACCGGTCTTTGACATTGTTGGAAACATTTTAACCCTTTCCCCTTGTATTGTTTCACAATAAAAATTGAACAGATACCACTCAAAATTATTTCCAAAGACACGGTGGGGTGTCTTGGGAACTTGCTCATTTGCTCTAGAAAGTTTGATTGCGTCTTTCGTATCCCTGACAACATCTCGTCGAAGGAATATACATCGCATGGGAATAAAAGCAGATTCAATAGTTGACCTCAGAATACCACGTATCATCCCTTGAACTCATCCTTACTTACAGATGCTGCCCTTGGCTATCTTAGGATGTAGGGCGCATGATGGCACCAGAATTCTGCCTCTGAGCTGCTTCATTTTATGAACCTCAACCAAAATCGAAGCTTCGTGCGGTATGCCAATCTTTCAGCCTTAGACTGACCTGCGGACGCGCAACTCTCATCCAATCTATTGGACCATATGTCCTATTGGACATGCAACATTCATCCATATATTGGATCATGTATTCAATTGGACATGCCACACTCATCCAATATATTGGACCATATATCCAATTGGATATACAACACACGTTCACAATCTATTTGACTTATCTGCGATCATCTTGTCGAGCTATGTCGCGTATCGCTAAAGGCAAGAAATCGACCCGTAGCTTTTCATGTTAAGCAGGGGACAGAATGTATCCCCCACCCTCACCCCGTCTGGCGCCTTCGGCTGCCGACCGTCGAGGCGCGCGAGGTAACCGGCGGTCAGTTCGCACCCCACCAGTTGGATCAGTTTTCGGCGACAGTGAAAAAGTGTTGCGCTTCGCCGCGAAATTTCGAGTACCTTTTTCTCGAACTCGTTTCGCCTGACATGAAGGCTTCAACCACAGATCTTGTAAGTTCATTGACATTGTTCGGGTCAAGGAGGGCCGCATCCGAAAGTGTTTGGGGATCGATAACTCAAACAAATCAAAGGATATTCAAATGAAGCTTGACGCGTGAGCACAACTGGGCGATGCCTAACTATGTACGTCCTCCGATATAAAACGTGTGTCTCGATTTTGTGTCAGGGATCAAGCCTGTAAACACGGGGTACGGTTAATTTTAGCCATGTTGAGCCAATTTGTTTTTGGAATAGATATGTTCTTCAAACTACAATTGTACCTTGGTATGCGTGCAGCACATCAGAAGTTCCTTATCCTATTTGCTCCACCTCCATCAAGTGACCTGAGATCAGATCAAAATGCAGTTCGCCAAGTGGACCTCACTGAATGCATCTGCTTTTATGGTATATTTTCGCGTTTCATGGCCTAATTAATGCCCAGAATACATTGTGCAACCAACAACACGAACTGAGGCGAAAACTATGAGTCGTAGTCAAGACCAAAGTCATCCGACATCATTGTCTTATGACGTCCTTGGAATTGTTTTTTTTTGGGGGGGGAACGATTGTTCATAGGCGTGAAATTGAAGTGAAATAAAACATATTGCACGACTGCAATTTGGCAGTGCGTACAGCAGAAATATATCGAATTTACGTACAGGGTCAGGACAGAGACTGAAGTCCACTGCTGATATTGCGATTTTTTGGACAATGTGAGCATTTTGTTTAGTTTCAGTTCATTACGAACAGAGCCGAAGCCAGGGCGGATCAGTGCTCGCATATATGATATGCCAAAAATCCGCTCGAGGGTCCCTGACGGGCCGACCCGGTCGTCACGCATAATGAAGTAATAACGGTTATGTTACAGCTGAATGACGTGAGGTCAACATGTTCACGCTGATGGTTGTCCCTGGCCACATCGAGTTTGTGTGGATGTAAGCCAAGTGCTGCGACAGGTGTTGTGGAGCTGGGCTTCAATCTGCCCTTCATCGGCAAAGGCGGCTGGTGGAGGATCCGGGTCAACGTGCGTGGACAAGTGGAAGAGAAGTTTATCAAGCTCACCAAATACTTCGTGCCACAGTGGGAGGTCAGTGTCTGATCAGGACACGTGGTACCGGGTAACCCGGGTAATAGGTCATCTAGTCCACCGGGCAGAGGCGCAGCCACGGGATAATTTAGGCCAGTCCGACCCTTAGGAATGCAAAATACGCTAGATCGAACAATATTTTTTTGGGGGGGGGTAAATTTTCACCACCCACAACGTTACATTTTAGACGCAGGAAGTGCGCCGGAAGATTTCTCAATTTCAATGCATTTTTATAGTAGCCCCCGTAGGAAATTCCTGGTTAAATCACCTCTACTGGGTAATCTAGTCTTTCAGTGACTGTCTGTTGCTTTGTTGCGCCTAATGTTTCACCGACATGTTTCAAATGTATACATATCACGAACATATATTGGTTTCATCAATGAATGGTTTGGAACATAAATATTTGGAGCACCAAATATTGGTTTGGAACATAACATAACATGTTTCACCAATGTATTTCAAATGCATCAAATAGGAAATCATTGGATCGGATGCTGAACATTTGCTTGGAGTGGAAGCTACATGGACTGGAATGTCTCAGTTCTGAGCTAAATAGCTGCTGAGTTTCTCATGCACGCACCACCAATCCGCTTGCAAGGGAAGCAACACCCAATGCGACTTACTGAACGGGTGTGCTGTTCCAAAGTCAGATGTTGGTTTTGTTTTCTCTTATCTAACCACTCACCTCCATACAGACATAGACCTGGTTGCGCCCCAAATCAGAAGCATGAACCTGTTGACTGTTCAGGTGGATACGGTGATTCCATGCTTGTGCAAAGCAGACAAATACAACACTGCCTACGCCAACAAACACCCTTGGTCGCCGTCCCATCCTCAGCCTGCACCATTGGCCACTCCTAGGCGGGCGTGCTGCCCTGCCCCCGTCCTGTGCCCACGGGAAGCGACGCTGACCGTCCGCACTCCTGGACAGGTGTGCTGCCCTGCCCCCCGTCCTGTGCCCACGGGAAGCGACGCTGACCGTCCGCACTCCTGGACAGGCGTGCTGCCCTGCCCCCGTCCTGTGCCCACGGGAAGCGACGCTGACCGTCCGCCTTCCTGGACAGGTGTGCTGCCCTGCCCCCGTCCTGTGCCCACGGGAAGCGACGCTGACCGTCAGCACTCCTGGACAGGCGTGCTACCCTGCCCCCGTCCTGTGCCCACGGGAAGCGACGCTGACCGTCCGCCCTCCTGGACAGGTGTGCTGCCCTGCCCCCGTCCTGTGCCCACGGGAAGCGACGCTGACCGTCCGCACTCCTGGACAGGCGTGCTACCCTGCCCCCGTCCTGTGCCCACGGGAAGCGACGCTGACCGTCCGCCCTCCTGGACAGGCGTGCTGCCCTGCCCCCCGTCCTGTGCCCACGGGAAGCGACGCTGACCGTCCGCACTCCTGGACAGGTGTGCTGCCCTGCCCCCGTCCTGTGCCCACGGGAAGCGACGCTGACCGTCCGCCCTCCTGGACAGGCGTTCGTGTGGATGCCGACCTACTTCCTGCTGTCGGAGGATGCCATCGCTGGCGAGGTGTCGGCTGCTTACACCAATGACAAGATCATCCGTGGCAATGTCACGCTCGAGCTGTGGGCCAAGGCCGACGCGCCCTACGCCAGCAACGAGGAGAACTACAGGTTCATCACCTCCTACGTCATAGAAGAGGTCAGTTCGAGTCTCCAAAATCAGGGAAGCAGCGGAGATTAGTACCAGAAGCAGAATATGCTGACGGGATGGATGAGATTAGTACCAGAAGCAGAATATGCTGACGGGATGGATGCTCCTGCTCCAGGGGCGGATCCAAAAGCATGGCTTTGGGGAAAATGTATTTAATCTCACATTTTGAAGAACTCATAGGACTGGAGGAGGTAACAGGCGTTGGATCTGTTTCAAGCAATATCGCTGTAATAACAATGTTCTCGGAATTCGTTTAAATGTCATTTCATACAAAATCTCGACAAAAAATTGGCCTCTTAGGTCGGGGATTGGGGGCGGGGCATGACCCCATTTGGCATCCACTGGATCCGCTAGTGCCCTGTTTAGTACAGCACTGTGGAGTGATCTCGTCTATCACATTTTGGCCATTCGCGAGGAGTGGACATTAATTACCGCTATATATATTATATATATATATATATATATATATATATATATATATATATATATATATATATATATATATAGCCAAATACCTCTCCCCTCCATTATTTCAGCCAGAGACTGTCCTTGGAAGAAATGGCACCCTCTAGAGACCAAATGCTCCCCATGCGAATTCCTGGATCCGTCCTGATGTAAGTGGTCTTCAACTTGCCGTGTTTATACGCCGAGGTGTTCATCATAGGTCACGTGACCCCACCTGCTTTGATCTGAATCACCTGGCGGCTGTCCCAGGCTTCGCTGGCTTTGCTAATTCGTGTGACAGTGTGCGACATCAGGTATGAAGAATCATCACCAGCATCGTGTGCGCAAATGTTTAGGATTGGCTCGCCTCACGAAACTGGGATCGCCAGAGAGCTGAACCTTGGCACACGTATGGATCCGGTTGGTGAATAGCCCAAGACATGAAATTGGTGCATATGTGCATCTTGGGTGTCACGTAGCACGCGTAAATTCCACCTTAGGGCTCCCTGGAGGAATGTTGCAAATGACTGCCGCAGGCAAATGACTGCCGCAGGCAAGCGAAGCACGATAAAAGTAAAAAAATTGCGACAACAAATGGCCGAACCGCTCTACATTTGATGTTTAGATATGAAATATCTGGGCCACACGCCAGCCACGTGGCACGTGCAAAGGGTTCCCATTAGCTCAGGCTTGTACATCGGGTAGGAAAACTGAGGGTAGGTTATAGTTGGCGGGTACATACAACCCAAACGGTCACAAGTACGATGGTGGTGTTTCTAAGTTCAGTTGGCAGCAGAACGGGCCACTTCATTTTGCCCGTCTCGGCACCAGGACGCCGGCGGGAAACAAGCAGCACACCATGGGTGGAGAACAAGCAGCACGCCTTGGGTGGGGAACAAGCAGCACGCCATGGGTGGAGAACAAGCAGGACGCCTTGGGTGGTGGACAAGCAGCACGCCTTGGGTGGGAAGCAAGCAGCGCGCCATGGGTGGAGAACAAGCAGCACACCATGGGTGGAGAACAAGCAGCACGCCTTGGGTGGGGAACAAGCAGCACGCCATGGGTGGAGAACAAGCAGCACGCCTTGGGTGGGGGACAAGCAGCACGCCTTGGGTGGGGAGCAAGCAGCACGCCATGGGTGGAGAACAAGCAGCACGCCTTGGGTGGGGAACAAGCAGCACGCCTTGGGTGGGGAACAAGCAGCACGCCTTGGGTGGGGAACAAGCAGCACGCCTTGGGTGGAGAACAAGCAGCACGCCTTGGGTGGGGGACAAGCAGCACGCCTTGGGGTGGGACAAGCAGCACGCCTTGGGTGGGGAGCAAGCAGGCGCCATGGGTGGAGAACAAGCAGCACGCCTTGGGTGTGGAACAAGCAGCACGCCTTGGGTGGGGAGCAAGCAGCACGCCTTGGGTGGGGAACAAGCAGCACGCCTTGGGTGGGGAACAAGCAGCACGCCTTGGGTGGAGAATAAGCAGCACGCCATGGGTGGAGAACAAGCAGCACGCCTTGGGTGAAGAACAAGTGGCACGCCTTGGGTGGGAAACAAGTGGCACGCCTTGGGTGGAAAACAAGTGGCACGCCTTCTGTCTCGGGAGGGGGCGGTTGTAGACACCCCTCTAAAATCCACACTAAACATGGCACGAAAACGAAAGAGGTGTCATCCGAAAGCGCTCGACGAGTACCGTACGGGTCCACCCTCCAAAACAATTTCCCCCCAAAAGTTACGTCATCAGGGGGGCTAGATTTTCACGATTTCACGACTTACATTATGTTTTTGAATCTGGGGAGATCATTTTGGGATATATGAGAAAAAAAATTAGTAGGAATGAGAAAAGGACAGCGAAATCGACCACCACTATAATTTTTTTGGTCCCAAAAAACAATTGTTTTTTTCTCAAAATGTCAAAATTTTGAGTTTTCAAGTTTTCTTTGATTTTCCTTTTCTAATGGGTAGAGCAGACCGAGAAACGCTGTTGGAAGTCAACTTGCCCTTATAAAAATGCTTACTTTAGCCAGAATCCTGTAATTGAACTGCAATTTGGAAAATACGCAAAATTTATATGTAGTGAAAAACGAGCAAAAAATGACAGATTCCCCTCGTACTTTTTGTTGCATCCGTAAAGATAAGCAAACGCTGAAAGTTTTCTTACAACATCTGCATCCGTTAAAACGTGACGACTGGTTGAACATTTTTTGGAGGTGACCTCACTTGACCTTGACTAACTCGTTGACCCTAGATGACCTGACCTAGAAATTTTGAATCAGCATGTCAAGTTCATGTGGGAAAAGGTATGCCAAACTTGGGCGCACTGCCGCGCGCCGTTCGTTCGCTATCCGCGAAAAACCTGTGGGGGCGGATGAGAAGCCCCCTGAGACGGGACAGGTTAATACATGTCGTGATCGGTACAGTCGTGTCCGGCTTGGTCCGGCTCGGTCCGGCTCGGTCCGGCTCGGTCCGGCTCGGTCCGGCTCGGTCCGGCTCGGTCCGGCTCGGTCTGGCTCGGCCCGACCGATGACCTTGAATCACGTGGCGCCGCCCGACAGGTGGTCTGCTGATTACGGCACCTATGTGTCATCAATCGGTATGCGATTTCAACCGAACAAGTTTTAACTCCCGCCGACTAGATCTCCCGAGACAGCCTTGCCAGGCCGGGGAGAGGGGTCATACCTGTTATTTCAAGAACAGCAAGGCCGTCGGATAATACCATTGCATAACCATAATACCGTCATGTCATTTTCAATGATTTTGAGCACGCAGGCTAAGCTGTGTACTTGTGGTAAAATGTGATATACACCGAGTCATCAGGTCTAGCATGCACTGAAAGTGTGAAAAAAACAAGAATTTCGCCACGCAACAGCATAGCTGCTCATGTTTCAGCGAATTAATTCGTTGCGCTCAAGAGCGACTTCGTGATTACAATCGATGACAACGCATCCAGCGACGTGGCCAACGAGTGTTTTCATAGAGAGGCTGCACGACTCGGCACGAAACCGCTATTGGAGTGCATCGGCCAGGGTGGCCATGCTGATGCTGCTGCTGACCAGGCTGATGCTGACCATGCTGCTGCTAACCAGGTTGCTGCTGACTATGCTGCTGCTGACCGTGCTGCTGCTGACCATGCTGCTGCTGACCAGGCTGCTACTGACCAGGCTGCTGCTGACCAGGCTCCCGCTGACCAGGCTGCTGTTGACCAAACTGCTGCTGACCAGGTTGCTGCTGACCATGCTGCTGCTGACCATGCTGCTGCTGACTATGCTGCTGTGACCAGACAGTGCTGACCAGTTGCTGACCATGCTGCTGCTGACCATGCTGCTGCTGACGGCAGGTGCTGACCAGCTGCTGCTGACCAGGCTGCTGCTGACCAGGCTTGCTGACCAGTGTGTGACAGTGCTGCTGACCGTGCTGCTGCTGACAGCTGCTGCTGCCGGCTGCTACTGACCAGGCTGCTGCTGACCGGCTCCGCTGACCGGCTGCTGTTGACCAATGCTGCTGACCGGTTGTGCCTGTGCTGCTGACCAAGCAGTTGCTGACCATGCTGCTGCTGACTATGCTGCTGTTGACCAGACAGCTGCTGACCAGGCTCCTGCTGACCATGCTGCTGCTGACCAAACTGCTGCTGACCATGCTGCTGCTGACCAGGCTGCTGCTGACCATGCTGCTGCTGACCAGGCTGCTGCTGACCATGCTGCTGCTGACCAGGCTGCTGCTGACAGTGTGCAATGCGTTCACAGTTCGTCAGCGACAGCGAGTTTTCGTTCCCGATGTCGTCGCTGCAAGGGGAACTGCCTCGTCTTAACAACGCCGAGGTCAAGGTCGTAGCCAAGGTCAGTGTGACACTCTGTAGCGGCTGAGGTTACTTACTGATGCTTCATGGGTGGCTCAAGGAGATCTTGCACTGACGGGTGTATGGCCAATGCGTTCGGTGATCCGTTAAGCCCCCGGAATTAATCGTATCTGGCATGTTTTGTCATTCAACTTGCTATTTAGGATTGATAGTCATCCCGTGGCTATCGGCGTTAAGACTTCGAGAATGATTGTGCTCTTGCATCTTGCGTGCCTCACCGTCGAGGCTTGCACCCTCTTGGAGTGATCAGAAAAGTCGGTGTTTTTTTTTAAGCTCAGCCAATTATGGTTTTTGTGCAAGGTCTCGTGAGGCGAGATTACAATGTGATGAAAAAGCATATTGATGACCGAATGATAATCGAGGCAACGCGCCACGGAAATTCAATTAGCTGGGTAGTGACCTATCATCCGTAGTCGGAAGATGGCGCGCACTGCACTTTTAGTCCTCTCAAGGCCGAAGTACCTGATACATGGTCAGAAATAGATATGTAGGTCTCAACCTATATGTTGTGTACTGCTCGACAGGGAAATATTCAAAGCCTAGCTGAAGGTGTTTTCGCACAGGTAATGAAGAGCTAGCATACTTCTAAACAAGAAGCAGAAATCCCTTTTGTGTTGAAAGCCACAAGCGTGCAACAGAAGATAACTAAATGGAGACCGCGCTAAGTTCAGTGTCTTCTACTGCTATCCACAACTACGTTTACTATCTACTACCACTATCCACTATTACGCTCAGTAGCTGTTACTGCTATCCTCTATTACGCTCAGTATCTACTACTGGAATCCACTATTACGTTCAATATATACTACTGATATCCACTATTACGATCAGTGTTTGCTACTGCTATCGTCTAGTACGTTAAATATCTGCTACTGCAATCCACAAATACCTTCAGTATCTACTACTGCTATCCATTACTACGTTCACTATCTACTACTGTTATGCACTAGCACGTTTAGTATCATCGTACGGTAATACGATGATATGGTGTACCCAGTTGTTGGGCAGTTAGGCTCTGTGGTGCCGCGACTGCCGTGGCCGAGTTATACCCAGCTATGTGCGACACGGATGTATGTGCCACCGAAGTTTACAGCGATGGGTCGAGCATGCACTGCTGGACTGTTCGAATGCCATTCATGGCACCACACAATAGTTGCACCGTATGGAGACCGCCGTCGACCCATTGTCACCGCAGATAGCACTGGTCTGTCGGCGCCGGTGACTGGAGCATCAATATAGTCGCGTCGTCACATCGTCCTGTCACTGGACGGGACGTCATGTCCTGTCACTGGACGGGACGTCATGTCGCCCTGTCACTGGATGGACATCCTGTCGTCCTGTCACTGGACGGGACGTCATGTCGCCCTGTCACTGGATGGGACATCATGTCGTCCTGTCACTGGACGGGACGTCATGTCGTCCTGTCACTGGACGGGACGTCATGTCGTCCTGTCACTGGACGGGACATCATGTCGTCCTGTCACTGGACGGGACGTCATGTCGTCCTGTCACTGGACGGGACGTCATGTCGTCCTGTCACCGGACGGGACGTCATGTCGTCCTGTCACTGGACGGGACGTCATGTCGTCCTGTCACTGGGCGGGATGTCATGTCGTCCTGTCACTGGATGGGACTGCGCCAGATGAAGATGTTGAGTGACCCATTGCTCCCATTTCACTTTCAGGCAAAGTGACAGGGTGAAATGATTTGAAGAAAATAAAACCAACTTCAAACCATAAAAAAGCTTGTTTCAATGTTGTTCAAATTTGACCATTGGAAATAACTTGCGTCTTCTCTACAAATCAGAATATATCATTAATCAGAGTAAGTCCACTCTGGTGGTGGTCTTTCACAAACCCACCACCAGAGCGGCGCCACCGGTATTAAGTCCGCTCATGACCCCTAACGTGGCTAGGAGAGCTGAAGCGCCTGAGGTTGAGATTGCATATGTACGTCCTCAATATGTGATGCCACCATGATAAGAATATAGCTTCGTTGTTGAATTGAGGTCGAAGTCACATGAATCACCGGACTGGAAGTCCGGTGATCCACCGTTGTATTATGTTCGGTATTACGTTGCGCAGTCCATCGCATAATCATTCCTATGCACAGTAATCCCGACAACGCATAATGACAATCAACGAAGCATCAATATTGCAAGAGTTACCACAAGTTCTCTTCATTCGCACTCAAGTGGATGAAGACGTTTTCCACAGAAGCCCAGTGCTGAATGTCCCTGCTGGTGCCTCAGTATCAAAACCGCATTCAGTCTTTAGCAAGCCTTGTTCTGTTTGTGCCTGCCACATGCTGTTCAGCGTATGTCTGATGTTCTGACGGGCCCTGCAACAGCGACGTCAGACATTGTCGCTAGCGCCGCAACAGTGTCGCTTCAATAATAATGAACGTCTGCCAGATTTGCTACTTTGACGGCTGTGGTATTTCTCATAGCAGTACCATCGTCGTCTTATGCTGCAGGTCACTGAATACTGGCTCAACGAAACTTACATCGGCTGGTGCAACTCCAAGCTCATCAACTCCACGGTGTCGATTAAGTTCCTCGGATCTTCTCCGCAGTTCTATAAGCCCGGCATGCCCTTCGTTGGACAGGTCAGCTGGTTATAGTTAATGTATTTTGACCATGATGGTGTGTAAGGTTCAAATAGATGACAAGTTATGATGGAGCTGGTGGCACCACACATTTCAAGTCCGTACATTTCAGAAAGCACCACAATATGTGCAAGGGCGTAATGTTTCAGGTCACAATATGTGCAAAGTATTCTCCAAGTATTCACTGGATTTCTTTGGATTTCCGAACGTTGAGTGCATCCTGGTATCATTCCTTCTGTCGTGATCCGAATTCGTTCTGCCATGTCATGTCATGATAGGTCGCTGTCGCATTTTATTACAGCCCACAAATATGGTAACGACTTGCTATATGTTTACAGAATTAGGTTATCTGTACTGATTTATATTGTGCACGAAACGATAATTCCAATCACTGCAGTGCAGCGCTGAGGGGAACACAACCGACTCAGCGGTGCCGGGTGCGTCTCCAAGCCGCACCAGCGCCATCCACTATCTATACTACCTCCACAACTCCACGAACTCTCATGTGAACCTGGTCACCGAAATCGGTCAACATGCTTTGACCGATCATGTTCGACACCCAACTCTGAGCTCTGTGCAGGTGTCGGTGACCTACCATGACCTGGCGCCGTTGACCGCCGAGGAGCTCGAGTCGTCTTCACTCACGATTCGCTCAACGGGCAACACGGAAGGCGAGATCCGGATCCCGAGCCAGCAGGAGTGGCGGCAGCGGTTCAGCTGGCGCAACAGCTCCTACTGGCGCCAGGCGGACCAGAACACGCTCAACCGCGACCCCAGTCTGCGCGGCTACGACCCGGACCAGCCGCACGAGCGGACGCGCGACCCGACCGCCACCGGCGACGAGCTGCCGCTGCTGAGCGAGCGCCGCTACGTGGCCGAGCTGATGGACCAGTACCTGCGCGAGCAGGAGTGGGCCGAGTACCGCGCCACCGGCGTGCACCGCTTCCAGATCGAGAGTCCGCCGCGGGGCGGCTCCATCGAGCTGACGGCCACCTTCCAGTCGCCGGACGCCGGCTCGGCCACGACCACACTCCGGCTGGAGCCCTACTTCTCCGTGCAGCGGCGCTTCCTCTCCGTGCAAACGTCCAACCGGCGCACCGACATCGGCGAGTACGCCGTCTTCCATGTGCGCTCCAACTTCCCGATGGCGTACTTCTACCTGATCGTGAGTGGGGCGTGTCGGAGAGCGTTTGGTGGGCTTGTGCGTGGGTCTTGAGCGGCAGGAAGCACATCTTGAACGAAGAAAATAGAGTGATGGGGGTGGGGGAGTGACGCGAATTTATTTGCGTGGTGCTACCGAGGGTGTAACATCCAAGTGTTATGTCATTGTCGTCCTCATCGCTCATCTGGCTTAGTCCTCAATTTTTGTTTGCCTCTTTTGTCAAAGTCCAAACATAAAATCTAGCCGCGGCACTATAAGGTTATATCCCTGCTGTCCGTGATGCGCCAACAATCAACAGAGGATGGCATGGGTGCTGCATGCCAATGGAAACCGGTGCGCCCTAAAGCCCAAACAACCAAACCAAGCCATTTGAGGGTGGTCCCGCCCACATCCGCCGCTGCTCTGTCGGCTAACCGATGATGGTGTGCTCGAGTACATCCGACTACACGTACGCATGCTGCATCGCAGCGTGCACTCCACCGTGACTTTACTCGCCGGTCTTCCAGGCGCGGCAATATTTCCTCCGATCACCAAACCTAGTATACTGGACGTATTCTGGTAGCAAGGTTACCATGTCTGCTCCGATCACCAGACATAGTATGCTGGACGTAATCTCGTAGCAGGTTAGAGAGTGCCCTCAGTTGGTTCAACAGCAGACCGTCCCTGCGCCAGGTGGTCAGCAAGAACCTGGTGATTCACGGGGACCGGGTGCCCGTGGAGGACACGTCCGGCCCGACCATGAAAACCATCTCGCTGCCCGTCTCGGCCGAGATGGCGCCCAGCTTCCGCATCCTGGTGTACCACGTGACCGACGACGGCGACGTGGTGACCGACTCGATCCAGGTGCCCGTGGAGGGCATCAACCGCGGCCGGGTGAGTTCCCGTCAGTGGCGCACCGGAGGGGGGCAAGGCATGAGACCAAAGTCCCATTTTGGCAAAAAGTGCCCTTTTGACCGAAAGGTTCCCTTTTGGTTGGAATGTCCCAAATTTAGCCCAGAAATCACCTGCCTAATGTGCCCCGCCTGTGCCAAAGGTAGCCTTTGGGCACAAAACTGCCCTTTTGGCCTACAAATGGCATTCCCCTGTGTCCTTTCCTGTCCGATGCGGCATGGAAAATTAACGCCGCCCCCCCCCCAGGTCAACAAACATTCCAGTGTGCCTCGGGCCGCAAAGTGCCCTTTTGGAGCCAGTCAAGTGCGCTTTTGGAGCCGCCCCATGGAAAAATCCTGGGTGCGCGCCTGGTTCCCGTCACTGACATTCGGCCGGCTGATCCTTGTCAGAGAACTCGGAGGTCGCTTGTCAGCTTGCCAAGAATCGTTTGCCAGGTCTCCTAGGAATAACCGGTGACAACGAATGTCATACAAAAGCTCCGATCAGTTTGGACGTGACGTACGGCTTCCGTCACAACGCAGTCAGGAATGTCGTTTTCTTCATTAGTCCACTACTGCTGCTTCAGACGAAGGTGGTGCTGAACCAGCACAAGGACCACTCGAAGAACACGCTGGAGCTGGGTACCTGGAGCACACCTGGCGCCACGTTCTGCACCTCCTCCGGCAGGGCGTACCTCTACAGCGTGCAGGCCGGCCACGATCTCACACGCACGTCCGTGCTGGCGGCACTACACTCCTTCGAGAACACCACCAGGTGACAACTGCTGTGGCAGGCTGCGGCAATACCAAATGCACCGCTCAAATAGGTTCGATAGACGGTGATCAGCATTCCGAAATGGCCTGTCGGTGATGCAACACGTGGCTTTGTGATGCTAATCCTAACTGCAGGGTTCGGGCACGGTTGTAATATTATCCCCCCTCCCGACCCGCTCAAGATGACACTTCCAAGTGATGAGATTCGATTTACTTGAATATTAGTTGTTTACTGTTCATCATTAGTTTATTTTTCCGAGCTACTCATTTTGCTGGCATGACGTTTTTAATATAGAGACATCAATGTATACAAACAGATAGAGAAGTGCAGAGCTTATTGGTGGGCGCAATACATCAATGCAATGAGTGCTGTCAATTTGGTTGGTGGGCTTACCCCATAGGATCTCATGCTAAGAGAGAAAAAGTTGGGCCAAAGCAAAGCTGGTGAGCCCAGGGCCCTTCAAAAGCATAGGGGGCTCCAGCCATGTGTATACCGTTAGTTAGTTACATGCATCTATTCCCATAAGTGTCGTTTCCTACACTAGCCGAAGGCAGTTTCATCTTCCGCCTTACAGTTTATAGAGCTGTGGTAGTTTACAGTTATAGTGGGTTCACGTCACGCCGGTAACGTATGGGGGAGCAGCACCTCCGATGTGCTGGCACGCATCGCTTACCTGACAACAACGCGGCAGGAGAATCCACCACGCCATGTGGCGATGGCGAGACGGCAGCCAGCCCATGAAGTCCGAGTACTACATTACCCAGAACTACGGCATAGACGCCAACACCACCTTCGACGCGACTGGCCTCGTGGTTTTCACCGACGCAATCGTCGAGTCGGTACCCGGCTCAGGTGAGCTCAGCTAGAACTCCTACCCGGCTCAGCTGAGCTCAGTTAGAACTCCTACCCGGCTCAGGGGCTCAGGGAGCTGAGTTAGAACCCCTACCCGGCACAGGTGAGCTCAGTTAGAACCCCGACCCGGCTCAGGCGAGCTGAAATGGAACCCGTACCCGGCTCAGGTGAGTTCAGTTATAATTCCTACCTGGCTCAGGTGAGCTCAGTTATAACTCCTACCCGGCTCAGGTAGGCTCAGTCAGAACCCCTATCCGGCTCAGGTGAGCTCAGTTAGGACCCCTATCCGGCTCAAGTGAGCTCAGAACTCCTACCCGGCTCAGGTGAGCTGAGTTAGAACTCTTAGCCAGGTAGGGTGAGCTGAATTAGAACCCCTACTCAGCTCATGTGAGCTCGGTTAGAACCCTACCCGGCCCAGGGGCTCGGGTGTGCTGAGTTAGAACCCTTATCCGGCATGTATGAGCTGAGATGACAGGCGTGCCTCGCACATAATTCTTGTTAGCTGACTAGAGGAAGGAAGCACAACTTTCCCGTCACAACTTTCAACCATGTGGTGTTAAAAACAAGTATGTGCCTGTTTACCATCTTTGTGAGAGCTCTTTTTTTTCAAATCGCCATCCCAATATTTGTGCCAGCTCTTCTCTTTCTGTCGCTTTTTTCTCCCTCTGTCCTTTTCTCCATCTCTCACCTCGCCGCAGGCCATTGCCACAGGCTACAGCCGCAGGCCACTGCCGCAGGCCACTGCCGGAGGCCACTGCCGGAGGCCACTGCCACAGGCCACTGCTCCAGGCTAATGCCGCAGGCCACTGCCGCTTCTCGGACACGAAGCGAGTTCGTTGCAATTCTTAACCGGGACGTATCTTGCTGACTGGACGCTTCGGTGCTTTATATTTCATCTTTATACTGCTTTTACTGCGCTCGCTTACTCTCATTCGTATGGTGTTATCCTTCCAACTATAATGAGATTCCACCCACACATTAATCCATGAATGATAATTGGCTTGTCATAAATGCATATGCAAAATATGCTCAACGCTCAAATCATTTGAGCTTTTAAATCTTGCAAGTTGCACATTTACGAAGTCAAGTTCAGCATCGCTATCATGTCTCAATATCTCCCACCGTCTGCTCCTGGCTCCCCGGGGCCACTAGGCACGCTAACGACATGTACGCTGGCATGCAGCGTACATACCGAAGGAGCTACTGGAGGCTGAGCCAGTGGCGTCGCCACAAAATTCTTCCAGGGGGGCAAGATCGAAAGGGGGCATCCTGCTCCCCGAAAAGGGGCCTCCATTGTGTTAGGGCCTCCTATTGTTTTAGGCTCTTTCATTTCATATTAATGTAGATTTCATATTAATGTACTGTTTGTTCTTGGCATGGTGCATTATTAATCAACACGCAATAGCAATAATCATTATTTTCGCTGAAAACTGGGCCATACTAGGGTATAAATAAGTAATATGTGGATAAATACCTGAGTGTCAAAAACAACCAACATCTCAATGCTTTCTCTCACAAAAGAGTCTTCCCGCTGCCCTCTAGATTGCAGCGAGGCTGATGCTAAGCGTATCTTACAAATATCTCCCATTGATCAACCCACTTTTATGTCCTCCAAGAATAACTGAATATAGTTGGATTCATCACTAATGATATTTCTTACCACCAGCTTGATGCCCTAAGCAAAGCTTAAGTGATCATTTCTCAGTCCCAAGACGATAATTTCACGAAGGTGAAAACAAGAAGTGCGTTGCATTGGTTTTATGATTGGAATCTTAGGAATTTTCGAATTTTTTGGAGCTGGCTGCAAGGCACCTGTCAAACAAGCTAAAATAACAACTTCTTCGCGAATAAATTCACGCGCCTGGGATTTCGACCGCCATTTTGTCACAGGGGCCCTATCGAAATGAAACGACTAGTGATCAACTGAATTATCCTGTGGAGGGGCCTAATCTACCACTATCCTTCCTGATTCGTCGGATTTCAACCATAACTCCCCACCCATTTCTACAGTTTTATTTTGGTGTCCCTTGAAAAATAAACTCACGTTGCTGAAATTACACCTATTCCACAACAACCGGATCGGTATCCGAAAATGTCAAGCTGGAGCCCTCCAAAATTAGGGATTCCCAAAAAATCAATGTCAGGGTCAGTATAGTGGCTCTGGAGCACAGAACATATTACCAGATGCCTTCACAAATTGTGTACGCCGCCGAAAAACATACCGAATCTCGAAAAATCGAGATGGGATACAAATACATGGCGCCGGGGTCTCTAAATGTCGGGCCGGAATTCGGACTTTTGGGAGAGAACAAATTAGAAACGATCCACAAAAATCGCATTGAGCCCAGAAAGCTGGTGTTGGGTACCTGGAACCACACGCCTGGAAGCGATAAGTCAGGCTGGGACACAGAAAAATCGCTCCGAAGCCCCAAAACCGAACTAGGGCCCACAAATTTGCGTTAGAAGCCCCATATAAACACAGCGTGACCCCAAGAGCACAACGGGGGCCGAAATTACAACTGACGTTCTAAAGCACACAATCTCCCAAAAATTGACAGGGTCTTAAAACAGGCGTTGCAGACCTAGATAAGCATACATGGAGCTCTAAAGCTCTAATGCTCATATATGGAGCTCTAAAGCTCTAATGCTCATATATGGAGCTCTAAAAGGTACACTGGAAGCCCTTAAGGCACGCAGGGACCATGCTAACGCACAAGGGTCTGAAAAAGTGGCTGGAACCACAAAAGGCAAAATGGTTCCAAATCGAACAAAAGGACCAGGGGCTAAATAAGCACATCGGGATCTTCGAAAACGTCCGGACACGTACAAGTATTATCGGTGCATAAAAACAACAAAACCCTAAAACGAGCAGGAGATTAGAAAATGTATTAAACTCCCCAACTGGAATTTAAAATATATTACCCATCACTTTCAAATGTAAAGTTTCCCAATTTCAGGCATCCCAGTTCATATCGCCTGGTCGCCACGACGCCAACGTCTGTGCACGTGCACACTCATTTTGCGCATTCGGTGCATTCGCAACACTTCGCACAATGCTGCGGTTTCTGGTAGGCCTTCTGCCTTTTGCTAATTACTGTCACATGATAAACTTGCGCCATATTTGACGTGCTGCAATGCTTAGTATGGGCGCTCGCTGCGAAAGGCCCAGTAATTAAATCCGATCATTAATTTCCTACTTCCTACATTTTCTGGTAGCTATGAAATGCAAATTCCGCTGAGCTTTGACGCACCTGATATCTTTGCTGCTATCCTCCGAGAATGGCTGTCGAACCAAGGCCCTTCCTCAGTGTTCTTTGTTGGACCCGCCGCGTCTTTCTGCGCAGAGGCCTAATGCATTTTCGAAACCCCTCCTCGTTTCAGTGTGTTGTTGCTTCTTTGGACACCGATGATTTTTTAAAACTCGTCATAGCGTTTTCGAAGATCCCGATGTCTTCATGTAACGCCCGGTGCTTTTGCTCGTTTGGGAATCATGTTGCCATTTGCGGTCTCGGCCTCTTTTGCAGGACCTGGTGCGTCCTTATGACCTCCGTGTGCCATCAGAGCTTCTTGTGTATTTTTTTAGAGGTCCAGGTATGTTTATTTATGACTGCAACGCATGCATTAAGGCCCTGTCGCTTTTTGGGAGATTATGTGCGTTTTGGAGGGCCAGTTATATTGTTGGCCCCCGTTATGCTCTTAGGTTCCTGTTGTGTTTTTTTCCTGTTCCTGTTTTTCGTTGCTCTGTCTTCATTTGTTTTGGTCCCATTGAGACTGTTGTGGTACAATCCGTCGTTCCACTATATTTATTTTCATGGTCCGGTCTTAAATTTTTGGTACACCCAGGCTCAGAATGATTTTCAGGGTCCCCGGCCGGATTGTTTTGGTCCATGCCGTAAATGTGAAACACCCCGGCAATACTTTTACCATCTCTTAGGGGTTTCTTGCAAATTATAGGTCTCATGTCGCGCCATAAGTATCTAGGCCAATTTCCTGAAGACTACCGGTTTTCAACTTCTTATGTCCTACCCTCCTCTATATTCAATGTCTTCCTCTTTCGTCTTGAAGGGCCTTCTCTTACATCCTTGGGCCCTTTACCATGGTATGGGGCTTCTTCTCATGTCCCAGGAGCATTATCTGCCAAATTAGGGGCCTCCTGCCACGCCTCGTGGGCCTCCTCCTTAATCCTGGCAAAGCCTTGCCAGACTTGAGGGAATCTTCAATTTTGGAAACCTCACTTCACACCTGTTACCACTCCCATCTTAAGGGCCTCCTCTCATTTTTTTGGAAATCTTTCTGGTCTTCGGGGCCTCATTCAGTCCTGTAGACATACTCATTTTTGGGGGGACTCCTCTCGAGTCCGGCAGGGCCCTCATTTCTCTTCTAGAGTCCTTTTTCAAATTAGTGGCCTCCTCTTACGTCTTGGGGACCTCTTGCTCTGCTTTTTGATTCGAACATCGCCCATCTTAAGGGTGGTATCTTATCTCCTGGTGGACTCCTCTTCTCTCCCAGGCTCCTCCTCTTCCAAACTATACACAACCTTTCTTATCTCAGTGGTCTTGTTCTTTCCCGGGGACCTTCTTGGCCATCTGCGAAGCTTCTTTTCCGCCTGGGAGCTATCTCTCTTATCCAATGGCCTTTCTCTCCAATTTTAGGGCCTCCTCGTTCATCATGGGGTCTTATTTCCAACCTTGTGTCGTCCTCTTCCGCATTAGGTGCTTCCTGCCATGTTTCTGGATAATCCTTTTCTATTCTGGTGGAGCCTTACTCGTTTTGGTGCCTATGTTTGCGTCTCCGAAACCTCATCTCATATTCACTGGCTTTCTTTTCCGGCTTAGGGCCTCCTCTCATTTTATTAGGCCTCCCTTCCCGTATTGAGACTCCTTTGCAATGTTGGGAGCCTCCGTGCCAATTTTTGGCACTCTCTTGATTTCTGGGGCCTCCTACCCTCCCCTAGGTGACTTCTTTTTCGAATTATGGGCTTCCTCCTGCAGGCCCGTGATTTGTAGAATCCCTTTTTCGTCTTGGGGGCCTCCTTTTCGTCCTGGGTCCTTCTTTTCGTCCTGGGGGCCTCCTTTTCGTCCTGCGGTCCTCCTTTTCGTCCTGGAGGGCCTCATTTTCGTCCTGGAGGGACTCCTTTTCGCCTTGGAGGGCTCCCTTTTGTCCTGAAGGGCTTCCTTTTCGTCCTGGAGGGCCTCCTTTTCATTATTGGCCTCCTTTTCGTTCTGGTGGCCTCCTTTTCGTCCTGGAGTGCCTCCTTTTCGTCCTGGAGTGCCTCCTTTTCGTCCTGGAGGGCCTCCTTTTCGTCCTGGAGGGCCTCCTTTTCGTCCTGGAGGGCCTCCCTTTCGTCCTGGAGGGCCTCCTTTTCGTCCTGGAGGGCCTCCCTTTCGTCTTGGAGGGCCTACTTTTTGTCCTGGGTGTCCTTTTTTTTCGTCCTGGGGGCCTCCTTTTCGTCCTGGTCGCCTCCTTTTCGTCCTGGGGGCCTCCTTTCCGTCCTGGGGCCTCCTTTTCGTCCTGGGAGCCTCCGTTTCAGTAGTTGGCACTCTTTATTTCTGTGGCCTCCTACCATCTCCTAAGTGACTTCTTTTTTAAATTATGGGCCTCCTCCTGTAGGCCCATAATTTGTAGAATCTGGTTTTCGTCCCGGGGGCTCCTTTTCGTCCTGGAGGGCCTCCTTTTCGTCCCAGGGACCTCCTTTTTTATCCTGGGGGCCTCCTTTTCGTCCTGGGCCTCCTTTTCGTAATTGGCTTCCTTTCCATCCTGGGGGCCTCCTTTTCGTCCTGGGGGCCTCCTCAAATTTCAGGGGGAGGCGCCCCCAGTCTCACGGCAGGGGGCAATTTCCCCCTCCCCTCCCACGGTGTCGACACCCCTGGGTTGAGCTAGCCTAGTTTGCAATAACTCGATCCCGTTTGTGTTGGCATACCTTGAACATGACGATTAAGATCTGAGCTTGACGACCCGGCTCAAGTTGTGTTGGCCTGAACTATGTAAAGAGCTGAGTTAATTTGTGACGTTTACGGTGGTCTGATTACTCTGCCTCCAGACTGTCGGGGCGGTGAACTGCGCTGCCTCACCCGTGGCTGTTATAACGCCACCAGACAGTGCGATGGCATCAACGACTGTCCCGATAGCTCCGACGAAATCGGCTGTGAGTACAGGCTGACACAGCCTTGGACAGTGTGCCCTGTATTAAAGCTGGCACGCCCATTTCGAGTTTCACCGGTGCAAAGCAACACGTCCATCAGCATTCGGGCGTGTGGAACCTAGCATTCGGTCGTGTGGTATCTAACATTCTTGTCTATATAAACTGGTTCCCTCCAGGACAGCCCGGCCTGAGTCAGAATCCCAGTTTAAAAAAAAAAACACATATTTCCCATTTCGATGAGCTTAGCATTATTTGCGTCGAAGTATTGTGTGGTGCTGACCTCAGTCGGCGTTTTGTTCCATATTGTGTGGTATGCGTTTTTATTTTCCCTTCTACCATTTTTTCGGTGGATGCTGTTCCCGATGCAGATGCCAACTGCTACATCAGCTCAAAACTCCTTGTTTTTTTTTTCGTGGCCATTATACAGCAAACCCTCTGTTGGCCTGTTCTCACAAATCTCGCTAGCACCGCATCACAGAGTTGCTCGACAACACAGAGCGAAGGCACATCGCTGTCACATCGCCTAAGCGCTCTCAACTTCCACAGGCCGCACGGGATTGGATGACCACGAGAGCGAGCGCAGGTTCCGGCTGCATCGTCGCTACGTCTATAACGAATTCTTCGATCCGGATGACGGCGACTGGGCCTGGGTGCGACAGGACATAGGTGAGCCCCTTCCTAGAGCTATGGCCTGAGGAATCAGTGCGCCACAGCCCATTGTGGACCGTCCTCTCCTGGTACATACATCGGTGTGTCACAGCACACTGTGGACCGTCCTCTCCTGGTACATACATCGGTGTGTCACAGCATACTGTGGACCGTCCTCTCCTGGTACATACATCGGTGTGTCACAGCACACTGTGGACCGTCCTCTCCTGGTACATACATCGGTGTGTCACAGCACACTGTGGACCGTCCTCTCCTGGTACATACATCGGTGTGTCACAGCACACTGTGGACCGTCCTCTCCTGGTACATACATCGGTGTGTCACAGCACACTGTGGACCGTCCTCTCCTGGTACATACATCGGTGTGTCACAGCACACTGTGGACCGTCCTCTCCTGGTACATACATCGGTGTGTCACAGCACACTGTGGACCGTCCTCTCCTGGTACATACATCGGTGTGTCACAGCACACTGTGGACCGTCCTCTCCTGGTACATACATCGGTGTGTCACAGCACACTGGACCGTCCTCTCCTGGTACATACATCGGTGTGTCACAGCACACTGGACCGTCCTCTCCTGGTACATACATCGGTGTGTCACAGCACACTGTGGACCGTCCTCTCCTGGTACATACATCGGTGTGTCACAGCACACTGTGGACCGTCCTCTCCTGGTACATACATCGGTGTGTCACAGCACACTGTGGACCGTCCTCTCCTGGTACATACATCGGTGTGTCACAGCACACTGTGGACCGTCCTCTCCTGGTACATACATCGGTGTGTCACAGCACACTGTGGACCGTCCTCTCCTGGTACATACATCGGTGTGTCACAGCACACTGTGGACCGTCCTCTCCTGGTACATACATCGGTGTGTCACAGCACACTGTGGACCGTCCTCTCCTGGTACATACATCGGTGTGTCACAGCACACTGTGGACCGTCCTCTCCTGGTACATACATCGGTGTGTCACAGCACACTGTGGACCGTCCTCTCCTGGTACATACATCGGTGTGTCACAGCACACTGGACCGTCCTCTCCTGGTACATACATCGGTGTGTCACAGCACACTGTGGACCGTCCTCTCCTGGTACATACATCGGTGTGTCACAGCACACTGTGGACCGTCCTCTCCTGGTACATACATCGGTGTGTCACAGCACACTGTGGACCGTCCTCTCCTGGTACATACATCGGTGTGTCACAGCACACTGTGGACCGTCCTCTCCTGGTACATACATCGGTGTGTCACAGCACACTGTGGACCGTCCTCTCCTGGTACATACATCGGTGTGTCACAGCACACTGTGGACCGTCCTCTCCTGGTACATACATCGGTGTGTCACAGCACACTGTGGACCGTCCTCTCCTGGTACATACATCGGTGTGTCACAGCACACTGTGGACCGTCCTCTCCTGGTACATACATCGGTGTGTCACAGCACACTGTGGACCGTCCTCTCCTGGTACATACATCGGTGTGTCACAGCACACTGTGGACCGTCCTCTCCTGGTACATACATCGGTGTGTCACAGCATACTGGACCGTCCTCTCCTGGTACATACATCGGTGTGTCACAGCACACTGTGGACCGTCCTCTCCTGGTACATACATCGGTGTGTCACAGCACACTGTGGACCGTCCTCTCCTGGTACATACATCGGTGTGTCACAGCACACTGTGGACCGTCCTCTCCTGGTACATACATCGGTGTGTCACAGCACACTGTGGACCGTCCTCTCCTGGTACATACATCGGTGTGTCACAGCACACTGTGGACCGTCCTCTCCTGGTACATACATCGGTGTGTCACAGCACACTGTGGACCGTCCTCTCCTGGTACATACATCGGTGTGTCACAGCACACTGTGGACCGTCCTCTCCTGGTACATACATCGGTGTGTCACAGCACACTGTGGACCGTCCTCTCCTGGTACATACATCGGTGTGTCACAGCACACTGTGGACCGTCCTCTCCTGGTACATACATCGGTGTGTCACAGCACACTGTGGACCGTCCTCTCCTGGTACATACATCGGTGTGTCACAGCACACTGTGGACCGTCCTCTCCTGGTACATACATCGGTGTGTCACAGCACACTGTGGACCGTCCTCTCCTGGTACATACATCGGTGTGTCACAGCACACTGGACCGTCCTCTCCTGGTACATACATCGGTGTGTCACAGCACACTGTGGACCGTCCTCTCCTGGTACATACATCGGTGTGTCACAGCACACTGTGGACCGTCCTCTCCTGGTACATACATCGGTGTGTCACAGCACACTGGACCGTCCTCTCCTGGTACATACATCGGTGTGTCACAGCACACTGTGGACCGTCCTCTCCTGGTACATACATCGGTGTGTCACAGCACACTGTGGACCGTCCTCTCCTGGTACATACATCGGTGTGTCACAGCACACTGTGGACCGTCCTCTCCTGGTACATACATCGGTGTGTCACAGCACACTGGATCGTCCTCTCCTGGTACATACATCGGTGTGTCACAGCACACTGTGGACCGTCCTCTCCTGGTACATACATCGGTGTGTCACAGCATACTGGACCGTCCTCTCCTGGTACATACATCGGTGTGTCACAGCACACTGTGGACCGTCCTCTCCTGGTACATACATCGGTGTGTCACAGCACACTGTGGACCGTCCTCTCCTGGTACATACATCGGTGTGTCACAGCACACTGGACCGTCCTCTCCTGGTACATACATCGGTGTGTCACAGCACACTGGACCGTCCTCTCCTGGTACATAATCGGTGTGTCACAGCACACTTTGGACCGTCCTCTCCTGGTACATACATCGGTGTGTCACAGCACACTGTGGACCGTCCTCTCCTGGTACATACATCGATGTGTCACAGCACACTGGACCGTCCTCTCCTGGTACATACATCGGTGTGTCACAGCACACTGGACCGTCCTCTCCTGGTACATACATCGGTGTGTCACAGCACACTGTGGACCGTCCTTTCCTGGTACATACATCGGTGTGTCACAGCATACTGGACCGTCCTCTCCTGGTACATACATCGGTGTGTCACAGCACACTGTGGACCGTCCTCTCCTGGTACATACATCGGTGTGTCACAGCACACTGTGGACCGTCCTCTCCTGGTACATACATCGGTGTGTCACAGCACACTGTGGACCGTCCTCTCCTGGTACATACATCGGTGTGTCACAGCACACTGGACCGTCCTCTCCTGGTACATACATCGGTGTGTCACAGCACACTGTGGACCGTCCTCTCCTGGTACATACATCGGTGTGCACGGACCGTCCTCTCCTGGTACATACATCGGTGTGTCACAGCACACTGTGGACCGTCCTCTCCTGGTACATACATCGGTGTGTCACAGCACACGTGGACCGTCCTCTCCTGGTACATACATCGGTGTGTCACAGCACACTGTGGACCGTCCTCTCCTGGTACATACATCGGTGTGTCACAGCACACTGTGGACCGTCCTCTCCTGGTACATACATCGGTGTGTCACAGCACACTGTGGACCGTCCTCTCCTGGTACATACATCGGTGTGTCACAGCACACTGTGGACCGTCCTCTCCTGGTACATACATCGGTGTGTCACAGCACACTTGGACCGTCCTCTCCTGGTACATACATCGGTGTGTCACAGCACACTGTGGACCGTCCTCTCCTGGTACATACATCGGTGTGTCACAGCACACTGTGGACCGTCCTCTCCTGGTACATACATCGGTGTGTCACAGCACACTGTGGACCGTCCTCTCCTGGTACATACATCGGTGTGTCACAGCACACTGTGGACCGTCCTCTCCTGGTACATACATCGGTGTGTCACAGCACACTGTGGACCGTCCTCTCCTGGTACATACATCGGTGTGTCACAGCACACTGGACCGTCCTCTCCTGGTACATAATCGGTGTGTCACAGCACACACCGTCCACGCCTGGTACATCGGTGCACCACAGTCCGCTGTGGACCGTTCTCGCCTGACACATGGGTGCCCATAGCCCCTGTAAACCATCATCATCAAGCACATTCGACTTCCATCTAACCATCTAGCACTTTGTCATCTAGCACACTCGACGAATAAATAGTTCCCAGGTATTACAAACACCTCGTGTACCAACAACTCGTGCGGCTAATATCAAAGCCAGCCGGCTTGTCTTTCTTCTTAATTAATATTTCGCTTCGCACAGGGTACCTGGGCGGAGAGCAGCTGGTGCTGGATGTGCCGGAGACCAACGACGACTGGTACATCAACGGCTTCAGCATCAGCCAGAAGGACGGCTTTGGACTGATCGAAGCGCCCATCCACGTTAGTACAGCCGACACGCACCGGCTGCTGACGCACTCGGCGTGCACGTATGCCCGAGGTCAGCGGTCATTATAGCGCCGGGACAATGGACCAGGACACTGTTTTTGCGCTGGGGGCACTTTGACGAAGACGCACCCCGAATCCGCATCATATGTCAGGTGGGCAAATTGATCCGCAATCCCTCTGAGACTGTGTGAGGGGTGTGGCCTAGACTTGCGTTTTGCTCTGCATCAGAGGCGCCTTGATTTACTAGAGTGCAGCCGGACGTACGAAAGGTTTGAATTTTCTTCTGTGCCCCAGTTAATTAAAATCGCAGGGTCCTGAAGTGTGATACTTTGGAGTAACTTCCGGAGGAATTGAACCTTAGTTTTTACTACTGCAAAACATAAGAAAAAAGGTTTGCAATAGACAGCTTCCGAAAAGCATTCCAATGCATGTCTGCATCACGTGACATTTGGTCTTCGCGGTATGCTAGTTGTCCGTTAGCACTAATATGAAAGAGCTTCTGCGTACCATCAGTCGTTGTCTTTCTGTACAGTACTTAGGGTCTGGGCAGCATGCGATCTGCATACACACGTCACCTAGAAAGCTATAACGTGGTCAAATCAGTTTCAGGGTCCCTTTCACTCAAGTCGTAAATCACAACGCGAGGTGGGATCGGTATCAACGAGACCTGGCGGCTGAATGTGTCGTGAGGTTGCATATATTGCGCACGAGCCTGAACCGGCGCGGCCACTTGCAGATGAGTCGGATGCATCCGGCGGCAGTGGGAGTCGGCCGCCTGGTCCGATTCGAAGACCTTCATTTAAGGTCATACGTGGTTAAATTATGTCGGGTCTTGGTCACATCGGAGGGCAAGGATCTTCTTAAACAACTTAATGCGTAGCTATGACCAAATTTAAAAGCCTTGATGCGTTGCGAACATGAATCCACCAAGGAACTCAGTCTAGCGCCGCGATTCCAATAGAAAGGGAAGCGTGGAGGCTGCGTCAGCATTCCCAAAACTGCGCCCGAGGCCCGCGGTGATGCTTCACCATGTTTTCGGAACACGAATCAGGACGATGACTAGATCATAGGCAATTTGATTGCGCAACTTCACGTGACTCTATTCTCACTGGCAGCTGGGCACGTCTTTGGCGTGCCTCATACCGAAGTACCCGGTGGTGGCCGAATGAGCCGATATATGTTAATGGAGATCAATTTCGTTGCGCTTGCTATAGGACGTGAGCAATAAATGCCGGTTACCGTCCTGCAATTTTTTTTTTTGCTGCATCTCTGCGATTGCAGGTCCCATCTGTGTTATGCAGTTTCCAAATGCCCATTGTGTACGTTGGCTCCTTGCAAGTTTTTTATGGCGCTCTGCTCGAAAATGGCTGCTGGGGTGTTTCCCAGTTGGAACGCACCAGCTGTCTATTTTTTCAATTATATTGTTCGGTCAAAAAGCAAAGCATTAGTCGAGTATTCACAGTGGAATCCCAACTGTGTCTGTTGCTTTATTTGTTACGACACTTAATTTCGACACTACTCGAAAACCCAAGATGGCATCGAAGTACTTCGGTGTACCAAAATACATCAGTCAAACCACAATGGACGGTTCGCTGCGTTGGCAGTACATGAGCAATCTGCGGTTTGTTGCGTTGGAAATGCGCCATCAATCTGCCGTTTGTTCTGTTGACAGTGCGACAGCTATGGACAGTTCCTTGCATTGATAGTACGACAGCTATGGACAGCTCTTTGCGTTGATGGTACGACAGCTATGGACAATTCCTTGTGTTGATATTACGACAGCTATTTACGGTTCCTTGCGTTGATAGTGCGACAGCTATGGACATTTCCTTGCGTTGACAGTACGACAGCTATGGACAATTCCTTGTGTTGATAGTACGACAGCTATGGACAGTTCCTTGTGTTGATATTACGACAGCTATGGACAGTTCCTTACGTTGACAGTACGACAGCTATGGGCAGTGTGTTGCCTTAACACTCGCACGTCCGGCGGTCCGCGCCAACTTCGCATGTCCGCCCTAAGATCTCTGGAACTATGCTAGCTAGCGACAAACGGAAAACGGCGTTGGATAGCTGGTGACGGGCTCTACCGAAAGTGTTTCAGTATTTCTTTTTTCGCTCAGGTCAACATTCAGATCACTGGGCCATCATAGGTAAAATTTGACCAGATCAGGTGGGACTCAGATATTGACACATATCTCAGGACCTGTAACAAATAGAAACACATGACGAAAGCTATTCGACAGTCCTTGAAATGCGCTACCGACAATAGGCGGTGTAATTTAAGGTCAGGTCAACCAAAACTCAGGTCAAGGTCATGAAGTCATGACCTCAGGTCAAGGCCTAGGCAGGAATGCAAGATATCAATCGACATGTCTTGACGATACAAGCACAATGACGGTAATTTCAGCCTTCTAGCTCAATGCAGTGCGATGTAATGCGCATAAATGTGTAGTAATCTCAGGTGACCTCAGAGACCTTGGTGAGGTCACTGAGCAAAAATTTCAGCGGTAACATTAAGCATAGCATCCATCTACACGCCACAACCGTTGTGAGATCATTCCGAGCGTAAATATGTAACTAGGAAACATTTGTATATTTTACCATAGCCCTATAATGGGGAAGCCATGGCAGCGACCTGACCTAAGGTCAATGCTACGAAAGAAAACCGATATACATATCAAGGTCCCTGATGAGATCATGACATGCTATAAGTCTGAAATGAATCGCCAAATTATTGTGGAAGTTATTCCATCTTGAACTCCGAGTGTAGTTGGGTCACTTCGCCTGACCTGTTCACCTGACCTGAGACGACCCAGGATTAAAAATGTATGAGGATATGCGAAAAAGACCAATGAACAGCTATGCGAAGTTTGGCCTTGCTAACCTTATTAGTTTGGCGGAAAATGAGGAAAAACCGGGGGGGGGGGGAGGCAGATATCTGCCCCCCCGGACATGCGCGGGTTAACAATAAGTCAACAGTTCGTTGTTAATTTTTTTGCGTTGATTACACGTCAGCAGTTTGTTGACAGTTCGCTGCGTTGACAGCACGTCAGCAGTTTGTTGACAGTTTGTTGTGTTGCTAGTACGTTAGCCGTTTGTTGACAGTGTGTTGTGTTGACAGCACGTCAGCAGTTTGTTGACAGTGTGTTGTGTTGCTAGTACGTCAGCAGTTTGTTGACAGTCTGTTGCGTTCACAGCACGTCAGCCGTTTGTTGTGTTGACAGTACGTCAGCAATCGGCCATTCTACATGACGATGGAGTTGGTCGAGAACATCCGACGAGGGGAGACAATCTCTGCACGGCTGCTGCTCCAAAACAACCAGGAGATCGAGGTGCTGGCGCTGATAGTGCTGGTGGACAGCGACGACTATCAGTGAGTGGTCACCGTTAGAACAGGAGATCGAGGTGCTGGCGCTGATAGTGCTGGTGGACAGCGACGACTATCAGTGAGTGGTCACCGTTAGAACAGGAGATCGAGGTGCTGGCGCTGATAGTGCTGGTGGACAGCGACGACTACCAGTGGTGGTCACCGTTAGAACAGGAGATCGAGGTGCTGGCGCTGATAGTGCTGTACGAAGTAGGCTGGTGGACAGCGACGACTATCAGTGAGTGGTCACCGTTAGAACAGGAGATCGAGGTGCTGGCGCTGATAGTGCTGGTGGACAGCGACGACTATCAGTGAGTGGTCACCGTTAGAACAGGAGATCGAGGTGCTGGCGCTGATAGTGCTGGTGGACAGCGACGACTATCAGTGAGTGGTCACCGTTAGAACAGGAGATCGAGGTGCTGGCGCTGATAGTGCTGGTGGACAGCGACGACTATCAGTGAGTGGTCACCGTTAGAACAGGAGATCGAGGTGCTGGCGCTGATAGTGCTGGTGGACAGCGACGACTATCTGAGTGGTCACCGTTAGAACAGGAGATCGAGGTGCTGGCGCTGATAGTGCTGGTGGACAGCGACGACTATCAGTGAGTGGTCACCGTTAGAACAGGAGATCGAGGTGTAGGCTCTGATAGTGCTGGTGGACAGCGACGACTACCAGTGAGTGGTCACCGTTAGAACAGGAGATCGAGGTGCTGGCGCTGATAGTGCTGGTGGACAGCGACGACTACCAGTGAGTGGTCACCGTTAGAACAGGAGATCGAGGTGCTGGCGCTGATAGTGCTGGTGGACAGCGACGACTATCAGTGAGTGGTCACCGTTAGAACAGGAGATCGAGGTGCTGGCGCTGATAGTGCTGGTGGACAGCGACGACTACCAGTGAGTGGTCATGGTTAGCAGGAGATCGAGGTGCTGGCGCTGATAGTGCTGGTGGACAGCGACGACTACCAGTGAGTGGTCACCGTTAGAACAGGAGATCGAGGTGTAGGCTCTGATAGTGCTGGTGGACAGCGACGACTACCAGTGAGTGGCCATGGTTAGCAGGAGATCGAGGTGCTGATGATAATAGCGACGACTACCATTGGGTGGCCACCGCTAGCACGGTTGCTAACCGAACCGAATGTTTGTGGGTTTGAATCTCACTTGTCGCTACTCTTTGCTCCCGACAAATTAACCTGAGAGATTGACGACGTTATACTCGTATGACCCTAAAAACAGTCGACACGTTGTAAAGCCTATGGCCTCTACTATCATCACTAAGAATCAACTAGTAACTGACGGAGCTCACTTGCAACGAGACATTCATGGTTTCCCTCCCGGCTGGCTCTGGCACAATGGTTAATCGTGGAAATGGAAATGGAAATGGAAATTCAATACGAAAAATTGCTTGCGTAGCTCTGTAAAGATTCCAGACATCATTCGGCATTCTACAAGTAACTATTGATAGAGGAACCGGAAGAGGTGGATTTCTTGGTGGTGAATGAATGAACTCGATCGACACTCCACACTGACGCTATCGTCATGATACAGAATATTAACGCAACCGAGCCTTGTGCAATATTTAGCCATAGGAAGTGACCAAAGAGTGGTGATATAACACACAACAGAAATGAACCTAGTGTTTCGCATGTTGTCGTAGTGTGATCGGGCAGCCAAATCACCTATCAATTCACCAGATGTCCGACTTTTTCCCCAGGTTCGTTCACGTGGAGCAGGATGGAGTGATCTCCCACAGAAACGTGCGCACATCCAGTGGCGACCATCAGCATTTGGTACCGGTCAGTACTCCACGTACACTGTCCAGTGGGCCACATCGTCAAAACCCACCATCTTGTATATACCACTAGAAAATTTCATGTTTCGCACGGGGTCTTCTTTCCTGGCGTTCTCCCTCTGGCCTGCTTGATACCCTCCGTCTCCTCTTATCGTCCCAGCCATACCTAGCTGCCTTGGTCAGTCTCTTGCTGCTCCCACCACAGTCTCGTAGCTGAGGTGTCTGGTGTTCCTGTGAGGTCAGTTTGCACCGTGTTTACATGAACTGCACTTCGGCTGCGCCGTGCGCAATGATTGGGCTGACCCCTCGCAATGGTGAGGTGTCATCTTGCACCCCTCCCCACGCTTGTTTGTATGAGGAAGATGGATACTTCAACGGCATTTTGTGGCTGCATTCTTCAACTTTTAGAGTTATTATGAACATCGTTTTCTATCTCTTCTAGTCTATCTTCCTTGATGTCTGTGTCGGGGTGCCAGTCACCTGTCTTCGCCGTGGTTGTCGGACCATGGTCATCAAACAAATGCGAATTCGTGCTTCAGCATTGATGATATGCAAGCTGAAGTCTTATTCTAACACAGGTTATACGTGCCAGCGTTAAAGTCACCGATCCCGTTGATGACAAATGCCTGGAAATATGTGATGAACCGTTGAAGATGACAATTTTTGGAAGAGATAACATCCAAGGAGAAGTAGTAAATACTAACAAAGCAAAACCAGGTCGTCAAATAATCATAACCGTGTTTAAATGTAAGGATGATTTTCAGCGAAACTTCTAGGAATACAACATTTTCAATTCGAATGTGGGGACCAAATCACACCAACAATGAACACAATGGGAAAAATTATGCAGGCGTAATCATGTTTAATTGGTAAGAGTGTGCACTGTAGCATCTAAAAAGCCTGAAATATGCCTATTATCGTGACATTTCAGGTCTTATGTAATTGACCCGACCTGATATTGACTCGAAATATGAAACAAGTCGAAAAGACGTCATTTGCCGCGACATATATTTCGTGTTTGTGAGAATATTCATGAAGAGCAAAGTTATGCGCAAAGAAACGTGTTTTCTGGTTTAAACCTTCATTAACCAAAGGATCTGACCTAGGTTCTCGCTTTATGATTCATTATTTTTCATCCTTTGTATATAAAATATTTAACCTTTGACGTCATTTTGTATGGTTTGCTGATGAACAAGCCTCGGTGTACATCTGGACTACGTGTCGAGACGAAGTCGTGACTTGGCTTTGATCCGTCCTGGCTCCGGTGTCTTCAGAGGCAACAATCAAGGGGACAACTGAACCCCGCACTGAGATAATTCATCGGGTAGCACCAGATCATGTCAGGCACCATTCACGACGGTCTGCGCCAGCACCTTGAAGCGGCATGCACCTTCAGCATGCTCCGTACCTAGCCCGAACAATATTTTCTTGATTAGAGCTGTTAATTATCCGGCACACAGCTACGCTAGGATATTAATTCGCCCAGGCTTATTGGAGGTAGAGCAATACCGTATTAAACAGTAGACTATTTTTAAAATACATTACGTAACTATTTCGGATGACAGGAATGTGCTAATCTTCGCCTCATGATGTGACACCTTGTAGGGGCTACTTATCAGCGCACCTGTGCCGTTTGACGTACTCGTCGAGGTGTGCTGACGTGGGTGTTGGTCGAGATAAGTATATAGCGGTGGATGATACGGAGCAAGTCATGAAAAACTCCGATAGATGTAAATCGAAGAAGAACCATGTTCAAAGAAAGTAGTTATGTATTCAGGCTATAAAGACAGCGCAAAAACCAAGCGTTAGGTATCGAATGCAATAGCAATGCGAACATTGATGATCTCCAGTTAAGGAGAGAATCAGGTAGGTCCCTGATGTTATTCAAGAACTCTGAAATGTGCGCCCGCGACAAGCGCGCCCAGATGCTCACTAGGGTGTGTGCAAGGTATATGCATATATATACATGCATATATACATGTATATATATATATATATATATATATATATATATATATATATATATATATATATATATATATATATATATATATAATTTATTGGACTCCGTCTGTACAAAATACGATACGAAGCGCATTTATTAAAGTTATATTGCCTTGATGTTGCAATTTCATTGCTACGTTCATTGATACATGGGCATAACCACGGATTCGAAATTTGGGGTGGGGACAAACCCGGCACGCGGTAAATTTGAACAGGATAGAGGGATCTAGCCCCGCCTTCGACTTTTATAATAAAACGGATTACACCCCATGGAGAGGTTGTTTGAGTGTTGTTCAAATTTGACCGTTGTATATTACTTGCACCTCCTGTAGAAACCAAAATATAGCATTAATCATAGCCAGTCCACCCTGGTGGTGTTCTTTCACAAATCCACCACCGGAGTGGTGTCACCAGTATTATGTCCGCTCATGACGCCCAACCGGAACAATCAATGGAAACAAATCGGCGCACAAACTTTGTGAAGATGATGGACAGAGCGGAACAATGACGATCAGTAGGTACGCAGCGTCGGCGGTCGGCTAGCGTCGAGCGTCGAGCATCGGTCTTCAGCTTCCCAGCAGAACAGAGGGAAAGTACAAAGAAGCGATCGAGACAACACGTCAGACATAACAATGGCAAGATAATTAAATCAGGAATACGACAAGTACATTCTCAAATGTCTATACAAGGTTATCAAGTATATTACTTGCACCTCCTAAAGTGACAACTAAAATGATCTGTGTGCCCCAATGTTACGTGCGTGTGCTTGTTTGTTTTTTGGGTGGTTCACAACACACTTCATGCACAATGACGGCTGACGGCGCCCGCCCATACTGTTTCGCAGGTGGGTCACGTGATTTGGAAGTGTCGCGAATGGTGCGAGTGTTGAACCCGGATCCTGGTATAGAGTTCCAACATGCTAACCACTCGGCCATCCGGCTCTAATATGACGTCCGCCACCTGACTCGACCGCAGATAGAACCTGAGGGCAATGTGGAGGTGACGATTCCCATCAAGCCGCTGATCGAATCGGGAACGTTCGACGTTACCATCAAGTGTATCACCCAGTTTGGTCTTGACGTGGAGGAGGCTACGGTCGAAGTCTCGGTAAGTGGGCTGGTGGTGTATCAGCAGTTCGAATTCAGCCAACTGGTAGAATTGCTACGTCAGCATGTCATGGACCGTCTGAGAACTAATTGAATACCTTTTATCGCGTATGGCCTTCAATAAGCCTTGTCTGCATCCCTCTTCTTTAATTTTGATTGATGTAAAAATGGAAGTATATGCTCATGCCTCAACACATTTGCTCAACGTTGAGACTGTGACTTCGTTGTTCTGTTAGAACTTCATGGATCAAAAATGTCAGACAGGATTCAGATCACCACTCAGCCAAGTGGTGATGCGTACATGTAGACTGAGGGAACCATAACGTTGGGACTACTGCACGCTCCTTATCTGTTCAACTGACCCCTGGTCACTGCCCTCGTCAGCCGGAGGGTGTAGGCATCGGCAAGCACACCTCGTTCCTGCTGGACCTAAAGAACCGCGCTGTGGACCACAAGTTCATCAATATCATCACCGAGCAATCGCCCGAGGTTCCGTACTACACGTGGCGGCGTTTCGTCTACGGCAGTCCGCAGGGTTCAGTCACCGTATCGGGTCAGTTTCACTACGGCAGTCCGCAGGCTTCAGTCACCGTATCGGGTCAGTTCCACTGCGGCAGTCCGCAGGCTTCAGTCACCGTATCGGGTCAGTTCCACTGCGGCAGTCCGCAGGGTTCAGTCACCGTAGTATCGGGTTCATGTTCAATCGGCAGTCCGCAGGGTTCAGTCACCGTATCGGGTCAGTTCCACTGCGGCAGTCCGCAGGCTTCAGTCACCGTATCGGGTCAGTTTCACTACGGCAGTCCGCAGGCTTCAGTCACCGTATCGGGTCAGTTCCACTGCGGCAGTCCGCAGGCTTCAGTCACCGTATCGGGTCAGTTTCACTACGGCAGTCCGCAGGGTTCAGTCACCGTATCGGGTCAGTTCCACTGCGGCAGTCCGCAGGCTTCAGTCACCCTATCGAGTCAGGTCCACTGCGGACAACTGCTAGCCAGTTGTCAGGCATTTGTCTTCGTCTACGGCAGTTCGCAGGACTCTGTCACCGTGTTGGGTCCATTCCACGACGGAAAATTATAACTAGCCTATTGTTATGCTGCGCGAAATGACTTTCGCAAGCGCATGACCTGATCAAAGCTAGTAATGTAGCCTCCTTTCTGTCTTGAATGAGGCTGATTGTAAAGTGTGAAAAAGGTCTACCATATGATACTCCGAAAGCAGGTGGTTTACTAGATGAAAAGTTTGTAAAAGAAACCCGATCGCATCGTGCTAGCCTCTTGAAATGAATGTAGTATTTCGTGCGCGGGTCAATCGAGTTTGCGCATATAGAGGGAAGTGTGTTAGAAGGTCACATGACACATTTGGTATGATATCGCCTGGCCTTGGACCCATCGTTGAGTGTTGTGGCAAGGCCTACTTGACTCAGACCAGTACAAGTAGCATGAAAACAACCGCGGCCTAATCTGTGTCAGTGTCAAGTGGCATGCACTATCCCATGTGACCTGATGCTGACTTTCAGGTGACGTGTTTGGGCCCGTGTTCCCGTCGCCGTCCATGTCCACCGTGTCCGTGTTCGGCCGCTTTCTTAAGTCGCTGGACGGCACCGTCTTCAACTTCGCGTACAACATGTGGTCGCTGCACTACTTGCGACTGACCAATCAGCTGTCGAGGCCGTTCCTGCGCAGCGTGCTGGAGCTCATGAACACGCACTTCATTCTGATCATGAAGCGCTACCGAGGCGGGCCGTTCCTCTTCTTCGATGGTGGACGGCCAAGCGTCTGGTCAGTTGTGGATGTGTCCTACGCGCTGGCCGTACCGAGAGCGTTTGCGCACGGTGTATGCGTGTGCGAAAGCAATGAGGCGAGAACCCATGTGAAAACGAGGTGTTCGCCCAAAGACAGTTCACGTCGAGCGAGTCAGCATGTATTAACGGGAAAGGGCAGCTTTGATGAGACCGTAAGTAAGGAGGGCGTCAGCACAGTGCGCTCCTGGGATGGGACGATGACCACCAAAACACGCATGCATTCTCCAATGGTTTCTCATGGCTCCTGAATATTTTAAGGAGCTACGATAGCTGAGTTGCATTCTTCAAAAGCGCTCCATTTGTCTGGTCAATTTCAAGTTAACAATTCGAAACTGCCTGAGGAATCGACAACACACACTATGACGACCGAAGCTGCCCAAATTTTTTTTCCAAACTCGTGTGAGGAGATCCACAATTCTTCGTCATACCATTTTGTTTGCTACTAGGTATCCTAAGGTTCAGATGCTGTCCTGTTTACTCAATTATATCCTTCCATGCAAAGCCACACTGGTCTGGTCTACGGCAGGGCCTCCTCTAAGGAATGTTAACTAGGTGGGATTTCTTGTTCATACTTAATCAGTGTAACATGGCGTCACTGGCGGATCTAGCCAACCTGTTTGGGGAGGCCAACTTTCGGCACAGACCCTCCACCCCTACCCCGCCTCCTATGGCGAACCTAGGGTTTGCATTTTGGGAAAGAGCAAACGGATTTCGAGAGTACCCAATCTACAACCACTTTTGGTCTAAAGACACCAAACCCCGACCACTATTTTTCAAAAGGGTCCTTTTTCAAAATAGTATAATTTGTGACCAACTTAGTTATCTTGTAGAGAGAGAGAGAGAGAGAGAGCGCAATCTATCACCGTCGTCTGTAAGTCACCGGATTTAAACCCAAACTCTCCCCACCCTGTTCGATGTTTTTTCTTTTGGTATCCCTCGGTAAGTCACCCCAGACTGCTGAAGATACACCTGTACAAATAACTTTAAAAAGCACAATTTCGAACTTTCAGGCATTCCAATTCATACCGCCAACGTTGGTCGCCACCACGCCAACGTTTGTGCACGTGTACGCCCGCCTTGTGGAATTGGCGCATTATCCATATGATCCACTTCGTGCGATTCTACGGTTTCTGCTAGGCCTCCTACGATTTGTTAATTGCTACCATATTATAGTCTCGCGCGATATTTTATGAAATGGTATGCTTCGCATACGGGTTCACTGTGAAAATTAAATAAATCAAATCTGATTATTAGCTCTCTTCTTCCCACATTGCTGATGGTTAACAAATCCGGATACACGCGGCGCTTATGACTTCTTGTTTTGGAGGGCTCAGACTTGATCTTTTTCGGGTCCCTATGCGATTTTTGTGGGAACGCTGTGCTTATTTGGGACCCTCGACGCCAACTTTTGGGATTTGGGAGCCCATAGGGGAGGTTGTGATGCCCTGACAAACATTTTTGGTACTATACTATGGGCGACTGGAATTTCGGGTCTATTAATTCGGACGACCCCGATGCGAATTATTGGGCCTCAGCTGGATTTTTTTGGGGACCCGGCACGATTCTTGGAAGGCCATCTGAATGAGGATGGAGGGGGTGGCATTTCCCGCTTTGGTTCGGTCCTTGCGGCTGCTCGTCGAGTTTTTTTTTGTCAGCCTATGGCACCCTCCAGAGCAGAAAGATACCCCGGAATTATATTTCTTAATCTTCCAGTCCTTGAGTCAATTCGATCGAGTCGTGGTGTGATTTTCGGGGTACAGTTCTATTTCTCAAGACCACTGCGCGATATTTTTGGCCACGGAACGATTGTTCGAGCTCCCGATACGATTTTTGTCGGGGTTTCGGCATGTCTCTTTCCCATGTCCTGACGGGCTTTTGGTAGTCATTGATGCGGTTTGCAAAACCACAGAGTGATATTCTGGGTAAAAAATTATTTTGTGTGGCACAACTTCGACTTTTGGGCTCCTTTGTGACCTTTTGGACCCCCAGTGTAATTTTCATGGGCTGCGATGCGACTTTGTTTTTGTCCCAGTGCGATTTCTTGGGCCCCGTCTTCATTTGTATTGATCTCTAGTACGAGATTTAGTGCCCTAACATGTTTTTGAGGACCCCATACGTTTTGCGAGCTTTTGGCGCGATTATTGGCGTGTGGTGGGGTTCCCCAGTACTGTACCATTGAGCGGGTGCACCTGGCGTGTAGTTGGGTCGTCCAAAAATGCATGGTATTTGCCAGACAGAATAGGCCCCTGTCAGTAAGAAATCTTCAATTTTGGGGATTTCGTTCATTCACTGTAGCAGTCCCGCACTTCCAACGTCGTTTGTTCCAAATTCCCCCAAAAGCCACATTTGTGAAAAATCACAAGGCAAAAGTTTCATACCCAAACGTCAAACATCCTTCCATCAGGAACGCGAACAAAAACCAGAGATGTTTTACTGTGATCAGCTTCCCTTGGACAAATAATATGTTTTGTCAATTTGTCAACCGGACTTAGTCTTCAAAAAATAGTAGTGAGCTATACAGAAACCATGGTCTTGCCTGACAGAATAGGCCCTAGTGTGAACGAAATAATAAATCCTTTAGGTTTTCGTTTATTGACCGTTTCCATCCCGTACATTCAAAATTGGTTATTCTATGTGCCTTCAAAATGCACATTGGTGAAAAATAACGAGTGAAAATTTGTGTAAACAAAATGTCAAGCATGGTTCAATCCCCCATGCGAACAACGCACTAACTTGCTATTTTGTGATCAGCTTTCCCAGGACAAATATTCTGATTCGTAAATTTTTCAACCCGATTTTGTATTTTTAAAACCGTAATGAGCCGTCCAAAAACCATGGCACTTCCCGGACAGAATAGGCCACAGTCTGCAATCAATCTTCAATCTTTTCCGCTTTCGCTTATTCACCGTAACTGCACATTCAAAATTGATTGTTGCAAGTGTCGCCAGAAGGCACATTTGTGAAAAATAACGAGTGAAAAATGTCACACCCAAATGCTAAACATGTTTCAATCAGGCATGCGAACATAGCCCAAAGATGGTTTCCCGTGATAAGCTTGCAACCATCACTTCAACAAATATTCTAATTCGTCGATTCTTCAACTCGATTTAGCCGCTTTAAAGTGCACCGTCGAAAAAGCACAAAACGCTGGGCGGGTGCACCTGGCGTGTGGTGGGGTTTCCCAGTACTGTACCACTGGGAGGGTGCACCTTGGTATGGTTACCCGTTACTGTACCATTGAGCGGGTGCACCTCGTCTCCGGCGAAGCCTGACGCACTGGTACGGTCGGCAGGGGCACCGCCTGGGCCACCAGGCAGCTGCACTACTCGCAGTTCCAGGACTGGGACAACTACCTGTACGTGGAGCCGCGCATCATCTCAGAGTCTGCCGAGTGGATGTGCCTCTACCAGAACGAGGACGGTTCGTTCAACGACACCGAGTGGTACGAACAGCCGCTTGACCAGAAGATGGACCCGTACTCCAAGATCGCCGGCGAGAAGAACCGAAAGCGGCGCATCCCGCTCACGGCGCACGTGCTCATCACGCTGCACGAGGTGCAGGAGAAGCTGCAGGGCGACGCCAAGGCCACGGTGGCCACCGCCAAGACACTCGCCAAGAAGTACCTGGAGCGAAGTTTGAACCTGCTCACGGACGCCTACGAGATTGCCATCACCGCGTACGCGCTGACGCTCAGCGAGAGCGTCGACCGTGACGTGGCGTTCAGCAAGCTGCACTCGGCACGTCGTGAGGTGGAGGGCATGTACTACTGGGCTCGTGACGAGCTCGAGACCAACCCAGTCAACAAGGACGTCAACCAGCGGCCCTACCTGGAGCCCAAGAACGAGCAGGTGTGGGACGCACAGTCGGTAGAAGCCACCTCGTACGCTCTGCTCGTCTACCTGCTGAAGGACGGCGTTGGCATCGACCAGGAGAAGATGGTACTCTGGCTGAACAGCATGAGGATGTTTGACTCTGGCTGGATCTCCACCGTGGTGAGTGATGGTGGCAAGTGCTACCCGGTTCTATTTATGTGTGGTTGTGATTGGTGGTTTTGCCACGAGTCAACTGTTTTTAGTCCAATGTCACGCCGATCGGTCACGGATGAAGAATGTCAACAGGTGGGACATTCCCAGGACCCTATCATGGCCATGTGTGGCTAACGCCGGCGACATTCCCAGGACACTATCATGGCCATGTATGGCTAACGCCGGCGACATTCCCAGGACAATATCATGGCCATGTGTGGCTAACCCCGGCGACATTCCCAGGACACGATCATGGCCATGTGTGGCTAACCCCGGCGGCATTCCCAGGACACGATCATGGTCATGTGTGGCTAGCGCCGGCGACATTCCCAGGACACGATCATGGCCATGTGTGGCTAACCCCGGCGACATTCCCAGGACACTATCATGGCCATGTGTCGCTAGCGCCGGCGACATTCCCAGGACACGATCATGGCCATGTGTGGCTAGCGCCGGCGATATTCCCAGGACACGATCATGGCCATGTGTCGCTAGCGCCGGTGACATTCCCAGGACATGATCATGGCCATGTGTGGCTAACCCCAGCGACATTCCCAAGACACGATCATGGCCATGTGTCGCTAGCGCCGGCGACATTCCCAGGACACGATCATGGCCATGTGTGGCTAGCGCCGGCGACATTCCCAGGACACGATCATGGCCATGTGTGGCTAGCGCCGGCGACATTCCCAGGACACGATCATGGCCATGTGTCGCTAGCGCCGGCGACATTCCCAGGACACGATCATGGCCATGTGTGGCTAGCGCCGGCGACATTCCCAGGACACGATCATGGTCATGTGTGGCTAACGCCGGCGATATTCCCAAGACACGATCATGGCCATGTGTGGCTGACGCCGGCGACATTCCCAGGACACGATCATAGCCATGTGTCGCTAGCGCCGGCGACATTCCCAGGACATGATCGTGGCCATGTGTGGCTAACGCCGGCGACATTCCCAGGACACGATCATGGCCATGCAAGCGTTGACGATGTACTCGTTCCGGGCACGGCTACGAGACATCACAGACATGCAGGTCTTCCTGGACACGTCCGGTCTGCGTGACTTCCAGGAGGTGGTGCACATCACCGGCAACGCCACCATGTCTCCTACCATAGACGTAAGCGTCTCAGAAGGTATCAGCTTAGTAGACGTCTGAGTTGCTCAATTTTGCTGCGCCCCACGTTCATGAGTCGCTTTGCGAAAGGTGATTTTTGTGTAATGAGGATTGTTTGTCGCGTAGGTTGCACGCCATCTTTCTATATACGTTTAGGAAATGGACGAGTACCAGATGTCAGACACCAGATACCAGATAATACCTAGTTCATCAGCAGAGAAGCCAGCATGTTTTGATGGGGAGCCTGTTCTCGCGCAGTGTGATTGCACATCCGTGGCGTAGGGTATGGCGTGTTAGTTGAGACATCTTTCAGTGAATATTGGACGGCGAAATTGATCACCGATGGTTTTATCAAGAGTTGGTAAGCGGGGAATTGTGCAGGGTGGCAAAACTACGCCACAGGTTTTGGTTCGGGAGTGAAAGAATCTTAGATCGACATTCCGTGCAATGCCGTGCTGTTTCCGATACTTGACCATTTTCCGCTTGACAGGGAGTCACATATTCGCTACTTACAACAATCCTTTATGCTACAGAATTTCCCCTTATGTTCGTGAGCGACAAATTTTAAAGGTAAAATACAATATATATATATATATATATATATATACATATACATGCATGATATACTTTTTTTTAAATTATCGCTAACGAAAATAAAGGGAAATTTTGCCGCATATATATACATATATACGTATATATACATATGTATCCTTTCTTGGGCTCTGCCTAACTCGCAATTCTCCTCAACAGCTCACGAACGTCTGGGGCCACATCAACGTGGTGGGAACTGGCGCCGGCCAGGCGGTTGTCCAGCTCGACCTGTCGTACGGCATCGACCGCGAAGACCTCAAGGACACGCCGCCAGTCAAGGCGTACGACCTGACTGTGCGCGAGAATGCCATCCAGGCGGCCAGGAACAAGTCCATCATCCACGTAGAGGCGTGCTTCAAGTGAGTCGCCCACAGCAACTGGAGCGAAGGCATTACTAGCTGTACTGCGGGCGTACTAGCTGGCGTGAGGAGCAGAAATTGGCTACCAGCTGGGGTCAAGAAACAGTAAAGTGTTGTAGGGTCTATGCTGTGCTACAATGCTGTTGTAGGGTCTAATTTGAAGTTAGTTATTAGGGCTTTAGGGCGCATCGACTACATTGGTCATATGAGTCAAATTTGGACTGTTCACGTGGGATTGATGAAAATGTCACTTGTCTGTCGGATAGCATGTTTATTTTGTGGTCAATTCGACCCAATTAGCTCACAATTTACTTACGCCATTTACCCAGCTGGCGGACAAACGTTCATCTGGTTACCCCAGTTACCCAGCTGGTGGACAGACATCTATCTGGTTACCCCAGATACCCAGCTGACAGGCATACGTATATCTGGTTACTCCAGTTATCCAGCTGGCAGAAAGACGTCCATCTGGCTAATCCAGTTACCCAGCTTGCAGACATACGTCCATCTGGTTACCCGTTATCCAGCTGGCATAGAGACACCTGTAGCTACACTTCGTCCGCGACTAATCGGCGTGAGAGATTGGCGACGCTACATGGCTCAACGGTCGATGTGTCGCAAAATCAAGAACCAATCAACCAACCAGCTGGCACACAGACATCCATCTGGTTACTCCAATTATCCAGCTGACAGGCACATGTATATCTGATTTCTCTAGTTACCCAGCTGGCAGGTTAAGCCACCCCAGTTCACTTTCTCAACACTAGTATTGTTGTCGTTATCGTTAGGCAATAGGACATTTTTCCGACTGCGAAAACAGCTTTAATTTTTTTTAACATTCCGCAGCAGCCCTTTCCATTCTAGTGCTGCATCATGACGTTTTCGGATATCGATACAAGGTGGACTAATAACAAATATGATGAGACACAAAATATTGCTACTGGAGGTCTGAAATGCATTTCCTGTTTCCATCATCACTTCTTCTCAGCGTAAAATATTTCCGTGGATGTGCTGTTGGAAAATGACTTCGCTGGACACAGTATGTACAGTGACCTGCCGAAATAGATAGGGAGGGGTGACACGCCCTCGGGTGTAGCCTACACTTATCTATCCTATCTGAGTACCTAAGCACTTCGTACTAACGCAAGCTAGCCTAATCTAGCATCGTCGAATCAACATGACCTCAGCTGGACTGTTCCAACCTAGCGTAACCAACACCCATGGCGCTCGCAGGTGGGTGAACACGGACGAGTCGCAGACAAGCGGAGCGACCATCCTGGAGGTGGAGTTCCCCAGTGGCTACAGAATTGACCAGCAGGTGGCCAACGCCAATGTGCGCGAGTACAAACGCAAGGCTTTCAACACACTCATGAACGGCAAGACGGCGCCTGACAAGATCTTCTGGTTCTTCGATAAGGTCAGGGGATGGCAAGGCGCGTGGAGTCCTGTTGGAGATTTGGAATCAACGGCGAGCCCACTGCTGGCTGGTGTATGGCGCCCGGGCGTGATGGAGTCAGCAAAGGCGAATGGCATTGGGCTGCACGTGTTGGAAGCCTTCTTTCTGCGGCAGTGCCTCTGCACTAGTGTCTGTGCCTGGACGTCAGCTTCTTGCCTGGCGGCGTGAATGTAATTCGCTGCCTGCGATCTGATTGGTTCAGATATCAGCTATGGGTGTCACGTGGTCATGACAATTCATTGCATATCATATATTTAATAAGTCTAAGGTATGATTCATTGCTAGTGGTTTGGTGAGCCATAAGGAAAGAATTAGTCATGAGTGTGAGTTTGAGTCTTGTTTCATCACTACCTTGCTCCTTGTTGTAGCTACTCCTTACACACCCGGCCTCAAGAAGTGGATAGGTCGCCCACTTGCTCATGAATGTGAAATACAGACAGCTGTTATTATCAATCCTTACGAAACACGAATTGATCAAA
>JAOTOL010001456.1:0-80000 GCA_034440575.1 Imbricaverruca yamaguchii
CAGTGCTGGATAACGGCGCTGGACGTCGAGTCTCGACGTCTGGACACCACCGTGGACCGGCTGCGGGGCTCCGCCGCCGTCCTCACGCCGTCTCGGCTGGGCCGCTCCCCCGACTGGTGGTGACCTCACCGGGCCGCTCCCGTACTGTCAGTCCCAGGTCAGTCGCCTGCTGCCGTCAGTCCCAGGTCAGTCGCCTGCTACACCGTCAGTCCCCGAACTGTCAGTCCCAGGTCGCCTGCAATCGTCAGTCCCAGGTTGGTCAGTTAGTGCTAACTGTAGTGTCAGTCGCCCGCCGTACTGTCAGTCCCAGGTCAGTCGCCTGCCGAACTGTCAGTGTCAGGTCAGTCGCCTGCTACACCGTCAGTGTCAGGTCAGTCGCCTGCTACACCGTCAGTCCCAGGTCAGTCGCCTGCTACACCGTCAGTCCCAGGTCAGTCGCCTGCTACACCGTCAGTGTCAGGTCAGTCGCCTGCTACACCGTCAGTCCCAGGTCAGTCGCCTGCTACACCGTCAGTGTCAGGTCAGTCGCCTGCTACACCGTCAGTCCCAGGTCAGTCGCCTGCCGTACTGTCAGTCCCAGGTCAGTCGCCTGCCGCACTGTCAGTCCCAGGTCAGTCGCCCGCTACACCGTCAGTGTCAGGTCAGTCGCCCGCCGTACTGTCAGTCCCAGGTCAGTCGCCTGCTACACCGTCAGTCCCAGGTCAGTCGCCTGCTACACCGTCAGTCCCAGGTCAGTCGCCTGCTACACCGTCAGTCCCAGGTCAGTCGCCTGCTACACCGTCAGTCCCAGGTCAGTCGCCTGCCGAACTGTCAGTCCCAGGTCAGTCGCCTGCCGAACTGGCAGTGTCAGGTCAGTGATAAGTCGCCAGGATCAGGCCAGTGATGGGTGGCCAGGGGCAGGTCGGTGCTAGGTCATCAGTGTCAGGTCAGTGCTAGGTCGCCAGTGTCAGATCAGTGTTCGGTGGCCAGTGTCAGGTCAGTGTCAGATCAGTGCTAGGTCGCCAGTGTCAGGTCAGTGCTAAGTGGCCAGCGTCAGGTCAGTGCTAGGTCGCCAGTGTTAGGTCGCCAGTGTCAGGCCGGTGTTAGGTCACCAGCAGTAGGTTATTGTCAGTCCGCCTGTGCCAGGCCAGTTCCAATTCCTGGCACCACAAGCAGCTGCTGTTATATATGTGCATTGCGTTCGTATGAGCAGGTGAACTCATTCGTGCGGTTCCGAACAATAACATTTGCAGAAATAGACACTGGTTTATTCCTATCTAGGGTTTTTCGTAAGTCCTTGTCGCAAATTAATTATTATATTTGGTGCCTTATAATTTGCATGGACCAGCAATCCAAGTTGAATAACGTATCAGGGCAACCATGTGCTCGAGTCGAGGCAGGACCGTTAAGGTGCACATGGCTCTGATCAAGCACGACACTGACATCTCGTGTTACATCAGATTTCGAACAAATTAAGAATTGGGTAATCAATTAAGGAATAATATATCCTGTCCATCAATATGTTGATGGACTGATGTATTATTCCATCTCCAAGTTCTTGCCGGTACATGGAGATTCAGTGTATCATCAACGGTATCGACAGAATATCCAGATGATGATTAAAATATTCTTAGATATCGACTAAAGATATTTTAATATCGACTAAGGAGAAGTAAATGCACCGCCAGCATCTTTAGTCGTACTAAACAGCGATGGCAGCTCGCCAGGTTTTAAATATTCAGCACAAATTGAGCATCAGCCATGTCCAAAAGAACTTCCAAATCATTGTGATGCAGTCTAAAATGGAGTTAAAGCTGATGAGGTTTTGCATCTCAGTGTACGTAGCTCGCGGGGCATTTGCGAACATTTACTAATGAATCCACTGATCTCAACAATTTCGACACTAAAGTTGTGGCGACCACCTTAGCTTGTTGAGGCTTGATAATATGCTGCTTTGAGGGCATGTGCCAATCGATAATTATTGGATTTCAAGTGATCGCAGAGGAACTAAATGTAGTGCTTACCGGCAGCATAAAACTAGTCTGCAGATGCTTTAGTGTCATTGAGCAGACATTATTGTATTTCCCCGGATAATTGTGCATATCGTGCTGTGCCAGATTCGACAAAATGTTTTTTCGGTTTCGGTTTCCGCCACTATTCAGATATTCAAGCGCAATATTAACAGAAAAGCGCGCCTGGTTACCACCAATGCATGATGTAGTACTCCAGTCACACATGGGCGCCGCTGTGGACATGACGAAATGTAAGTCCGACTCTACTGAAAAGACGAGATCTGGGACGATACTGAGGAAGGCCTCGTGTGTAAATCCTGAACACACCACCTGATGCATAATTCCATTTGAACAGCAGGACTTTTTGGGGGGACGAGTGGTCTAGGGGTAAGTTGCTCATCTCAGAATCGAAAGGTTGTGGGTTCGAGTCTCGCCTGTCGCTACTCTTCGCCCGCGACCAATCGGCGTGAGATATCGGCGAGGCTACATGACTCAACGGTCGATCTGTCGTAAAATCAATAACCAGCCAACCAACAGCAGGACTTTAACGGCTTTACTTGCCGCCAATGTTGCGCATTGCCCCTCTGCTGTTGTTGCCGCGGCCTGATCAGTCAAAACTGCCGCCGGCCTTCCTACCCCGGGGAAAATGTGACTGTGTGACTGCCGATATCAACGTGCACCCTGTCTTCCCCAAACCGAGGAGACCGAGATCGGCCAACCCTATGCACTGAACTATGGGTGGGAGGGGTGGAGGGGTAGTCGTGGAGTGCTTCTTTGACAAGATGTCTGCTTCTGCCGTGAGCATTTCTAGTGACTGGTGACATAATTCAAGTTGGGATGTGAAAATATCTGACTGAGCTTCGAAGATTGGGGCAGTGGGAGTTTACGAAATTCACGAGGCAAAAGAAGATCGGCATTAAACATAGATCGCTAAGCAAACCGCTTGAGAGAACCGGAATAGAACAGATCACCCTCAACATTCGTCCGGTTACGACTTTATCAGCTTCCACAGTGGCTCTTCTTGGGATTTTTGTCACTCTTATTCCGTCCGTATGCTTTGCTTGTCTGCTTGTTTATTGGGTGGTTCACGACGCACTTTATGCACATTCACGGCTAATGACGCCGCCCACTCTGTTTCGCCGGTGGACCGCAGGATTGGTAAATATTCTGAGCGGTGCGAGTGTTGAACCCGGGACCTTTGGTACCCAGAACTCAGCACCTTAACCACCCTTCGTTAAGCAACCAACTACATCCCCGCCCCTCCCTTCCGTATTGGAAAAGGTACAGTGCACAAAATGAGGCGCACAGGAATTATTTTGTGGTGCTCAGAAATGTACTATGTGTGCTCAGTCAACACATGCTATACTATCATTTAGCCATGTATGTGAGGAATCATCAGCGACCGCTGAAATGGCCTTTTCCGTGTACACTGTGCGGTGCCCGTTTGAACTTCCCGCTATGGGCAAACTCAGCTCTGAAATTGCATGCACAATGCGCTTAGCGATGGCATTATGTGTGACTACGGGAGCAATATCATACGTAAAAGTCCTGATCGTGCAGACTGCCAGTGCCCTGATACAGAAACAGGCTCTCTTTTGGCGATGTAAAAATCCTCTTCTATCGTGGTCCAGTCTCATGCAAATCCCAGTTGCGTTTTACATCCGCATAAGGAGCCGACTGGAGCAGCCGACGGTTTTAATGGCTCAAGCCTTACGTCAGTTGATGTCCTTGCGACGTACGTAAAAAAACGTGCAAATGTTCTTGGGCCTTTATGGCCCAAGCCCAAGGCACCTCGACTCTTCCGGGGAGGCTGCCTTGAACCCCGACGTGAATTCAGTCTGGTTATATAAGCACTACAGTTGACTGGCAGGCAACAGGGTGGTGTTCAGAGCATGTATTGACAGGAGGCGACGTTCTGAAGCTATTTTCGCCCATGTAGATACAGCACATATTTGTTCCCTCATTTAATTTTTACGGTATTCCGAAGTGAGGAAGTGAAAGATACAACTCCCATTCCACGTCACCAACGTCATGACGTCGTTGGCAACCTGGAAACACTGACGTAATGTTTGTCAACAATCTGGCAACACTGGCGGCGCAGCAGTAATTAGTCGAGCAACGCTACCGTCGTGGCCGTAGTTTGTCTGGCAACACTGTCGTGGCCGTAGCCAGTCTAGCAACACTGGCACGGTGGCTGTAGGCAGTCTGGCAACACTTGCATGGTAGCTATGGCAACACTGACGCGTCGCTAGAACCCCAACTCAAGCTGTTGTAGTGTTTGACGTCCCGGTACGTAAGTGGGTGTATTGCGGTAATTCGGACCCGTTTATTGGGCCTGAGAGGCGCAAGCCTGATCTCGGTGCCATTCCTGTGTATTGCTAGCACTGATCATAGGTAACATCAAGCAATCCGGAACGTGGTAGGAGCTGAGAAGTGTCCATAATTAGCGACAATTTGCCCTTTGATCACGTGAATTATGTGGCTGTCTGCCGAGCTTGCTCAGCTACGTGCACATTCGGGCACCGCCCTGCCGTCTGTCGCTGCAGGTTTCTGTCGCTTCTCTCCCCGAAAGGTGTCCGCCTACAGTCGCGTGAATGATGGTCAAGTTGTTGCTCGTCTGCCGGGTTGTGATCTAGTATGTCTGTGTCTGGTTTGTTCCGATGTAATTATCCCGGGTTGTACTGTAGTGTCTGCGTGGGAAGAAATGTACGACCTTCAATATACCAGGAGGTGCTGAGTTTATATCAAAAGTAAAGTTAGGGATTATGCTATATTACTCAACGTTTCGGCCAGGGGCCATCGTGAGACCCCTGGCGATGGCCCCTGGCCGAAACGTTGAGTAGTATAGCATAATTCCTTACGTTACTTTATATGTAAGCTCAGCACCTCCTGGTATATTGAAGGTCGTACATTTCTTCTCACGCAATGTCTAAAACCCAGGAGCACTTAAGAGCCATTCTTTGTTGTATTAAGTAGTGTCTGTGTCCGGTTTGTTCTGATGCGATTATCCCGGGGTTGTGCTGTAGCTCCTGTGTACGATTTGCTTTGATGTAAGTATCCGGCGCCTCATGGCAAATAATATAGTTGGACGGCTTGGGCCTGGAGCACGCGTTTAGTCCATGGCTGGTACCGTAACCAGTTTAAAGTAGCACGCGTACGAGGAGGTGGGTAGCATCAAAAGCTGACACATTCGTGAAGGCAGATAAATTAGGCAACCGAAACATGACACACATTTTGCCTATTTATTCTATGCAAGTCCGGAATGCTTTGCACGTGTACATTGTGTTCTGACCGGCGGTGCTGGTATTGTATCAGCTGTGGACGGCGACTGATTAACATTACATTGCCGTGTTGTACCAACTGTGTTCTCCTTCCCCTGCCCTAGTTTTGGCTCGGTGCAGTGGTTCCAGATTATACTGTGGCCCCCAATTGCTGAGCCGAGCCCGACTGTGAGCGTGTGCCGCCGACGTGGCCGGCCGTCATGGCCCAGTCGTGACTGTCCCAGGTCGCCGACCTGGCCGGCCGCTATGGCCCAGTGGTGACTGTGACCTGGTGTGGTCCCAGGTCGCCGACCTGGCCGGCCGCCATAGCCCAGTCGTGACTGTCCCAGGTCGCCGACCTGGCCGGTCGCCATGGCCCAGTGGTGACTGTCCCAGGTCGCCGACCTGGCCGGCCGCTATGGCCCAGTCGTGACTGTCCCAGGTCGCCGACCTGGCCGGCCGCTATGGCCCAGTCGTGACTGTCCCGGGTCGCCGACCTGGCCGGCCGCTATGGCCCAGTGGTGACTGTGACCTGGTGTGGTCCCAGGTCGCCGACCTGGCCGGCCGCCATGGCCCAGTGGTGACTGTGACCTGGTGTGGTCCCAGGTCGCCGACCTGGCCGGCCGCTATGGCCCAGTGGTGACTGTGACCTGGTGTGGTCCCAGGTCGCCGACCTGGCCGGCCGCTATGGCCCAGTGGTGACGTCCCAGGTCGCCGACCTGGCCGGCTGCTATGGCCCAGTGGTGACTGTGACCTGGTGTGGCCCCAGGTCGCCGACCTGGCCGGCCGCTATGGCCCAGTGGTGACTGTGACCTGGTGTGGCCCCAGGTCGCCGACCTGGCCGGCCGCTATGGCCCAGTGGTGACTGTGACCTGGTGTGGTCCCAGGTCGCCGAGGCTGCGCGTGCCGCCGGCGTCACCCCGGCGCCGGCTGAGCCCGGCCACGGGAAGCCGACGCACGCTGGCCTTCCGCTGAAGACTGGTCCGGCCCGCTGACTCTGGTCCGGTCCGCCGACGACTCTGGTCCGGTCCGCTGACTGGTCCGGCCCGCTGACCCTGGTCCGGCCCGCCGACGACCCTGGTCCGGCCCGCTGACTCTGGTCCGGTCCGCCGACGACCCTGGTCCGGCCCGGCCGACGACCCTGGTCCGGCCCGCCGACGACCCTGGTCCGGCCCGCTGACCCTGGTCCGGTCCGCCGACGACCCTGGTCCGGCCCGGCCGACGACCCTGGTCCGGCCCGCTGACCCTGGTCCGGTCCGCCGACGACCCTGGTCCGGCCCGCCGACTCTGGTCCGGTCCGCTGACCCTGGTCCGGTCCGCCGACGACCCTGGTCCGGTCCGCCGACGACCCTGGTCCGGTCCGCCGACGACCCTGGTCCGGCCCGCCGACGAAAACACGCCGCTCCCGGCGACCGACGCCGGCGCCGCCCGTCTGCGCACCTCCCGGCTCGGCAGGAGAGCGCGTGCAAGCGGCGCGATGACGCCGCGGCCGGCCGACGGCCGGGAAGCAGAGTCTACCCAAACACTGCCAAGCAAGTGTCAAGTGCAATACGTAGCCGTCGGACGTGCTGTTTATAGTGTTTTTGCCGACCGCTCCGTTCGGTGGCGCCAGTCGTTTGTGCTGGCGCTGAGCGGACTCACTGTCGTGTGTGTGCGGCGTCTGCGGCGACTGAACAGCTTCGCTGTCCACCGGAGTCCACGGCGCCGCTCTGTCCGCCAGGGTTCACAGCACCCTTCTGTCCGGCAGGGTCCGCCGCGTCCCTCTGCCCGCCACGCCAGGGTCTGCCGCGTCCCTCTGCCCCCAGTGTCCACAGCAGCACTTGTGCCCAGGTGTGCTCGGCCACGCGGTCTGGTTCCTTTGGCTCGGGTCGAGATGTCCGAGTGTTGCTTCTAACTCAGGTCACCGTGGTTGAGTAGCGACCTTTGGCTCGGGTCATGATGTCTGAGTATTGATTTCCGGCTCAGGTCACGGTGTTCGAGTATCGATCCGAGCTCGGGTCATGATGGGCCAGTATCGATCTGTTACTCGGACATCCGTGTCCTTTGACTCACTCAGGTCGGCTATCTGTCAGGCCTCGCGTTCCTCACGGACACGTTCATTGCGTTCCTCATGTGGCGCTTTGTGCGCTGGGTGGCCATCGTCACCGGTACTGACCGCACGACCCTGCGCTTTGTGCGCTGGCTACGCGAATGTACGGCACGTTGCTCGTTTGATCCGTGTGTTAGGTTTCGTGTGAACATGGTACGTATCCTGTAGAGGCAACCTTGTTCGACCCGTTCGCCGGGGGCTACCGGTTTCGTCATCGGCGTGTTTTTCCACTGACTGGTAAATCATTGCCTCCGCATAAGTCATCCCGGCAGCCGTGATCGGCGGGGCGATTGATCTGCCATGGGCCGCGTCCGAGAATCAGCAGGTCACGTGTTCACGGTGTCAAGGGAATAGGGTTCGGCTGAGGCCCGGCCTCTGCCTCGTCACCCCTCCCGCTGTCAGGCGTCCCCGCCTCTGCCTCCTCGTCATCCGTCTCGCTGTCCAGACGGATGGACGAACGGTGCGCCCCTGTCGCCTTCGTCCGGAGCTGCTCACGTTCTAACGCAGGTAGAAGGCTGCTGCAGACTGGAACGGAAGCCGTCACCGCCCCCCCCCCCCCTCCGGCCGGCTCTTTCCTTCCAGTTATATTTATGTTCTGCAGAACCTCGTCGTGGCCGTGATGCCACGCTCACAAATTTGCCGCTTATTTTTAATGTTTTACTGCTCTGCATGGACCGAACTTCTCGGGGTTGATCTCGCGTGTTCCACCGTATGTATTCCAGAGGTGGTAGGTTTGCCACGCTTCTTTAACACGTTCGCCCGGACGATTTTAGTACGTTGTAACTCGCGCTGCGCTCACGAAGCATTTGTATCTTCTAGCTTGAAGGGTAAGAACTTCCAGTGTTAACATTTTACGTTTAACCGTTTTTATGGCGATGTGTGTGTGTGTTGTATTTAATTCGACGTTGCCTGGAACAAATATGGAACAAACACTGTCGTCTGTCATCGAAGTGAACGAAATCCTGTGGAGCGGTTAATTGCAGTTCTATGTGTTGTCGTTCGACTGTAAGTGGATAGCGATCACCCATTCAGATGATTTTGAAATCTTCTGCATGGAACTTCAACTTAGCGAGATTTCAGCGAAGCGAAAGAGAGTAGCATGCCCTTGCTACGGAAATGTATGCGCGTCACATCTACGCACAGCGTGTGCATTTGTATGTTGCATTGATGAGGAACAATACACCCAGAAAGAACCGTTGTGTTAGTTGTAAGCGCAGCATGCTCGCGTTTCGACTGAACACCGACGCGTCCGCCGCAATATCTATCGGTTCGGAGGTGGAGCGGTATCCATCGCTCTGAGCCGACGTGGCACGCGATGCCAAAACACAGCAGCGCGGCCATCTTTAGCCGTTGCCAGGGATGTGGGATTTCGCAGGGTGAATTAGTCGGCCAGCAATACCCGCTAGCAGGCCGGTCTTACCCGCTCAGCACGCTCGGGACGCGTGTTATGGTCTCCGACAAGGCTCCGGATCGGCGAACTGCGCGCGGTTTTGTATCACGGACTATACCGATGTTTTCCGAGAGGACCATTTCACCGTTGTTGAATGCCGCGACAGATCGGCCGCTGGTTGGCACTTCTATTATTTTTAGATGCAAATTGCTATATGATTATATTGGGCTCCGAATCTAACTGCTTTAATTTGAGCACTATCCGACCAACGGTTTATAAATTATTTCTTGAACAATTTTTGGGTGGCTATGCTGCAAGAGTGTCTGTTTGCTCATAACTTTGTGACCAAGCATGGTATCTGCTGGAATATATTTTTTAAGTACTCAAGATATCACATTAACTTATCTTTAGCATTCAATGTTTACATTGTGTTCATTTTAATCAAATGACTTCGAGCCCTAGGGTCACAGGACATCTGGTATCCTTTGGTGCATTGAATGCTACACATTAGTCTCATAGACATATAACTCCATCATTGTTTGTGGGAAAATAAAACAGCGAAGAAAAACTACTGACTATCAATGCATTTTGAGGGCAAGAACAATGATGCACATTTTGTACTGTGTGCTCGACCATCGCAGGCTGTCATGTGCATAAGTTGCTCACTAGAGTCGTGAGATGCACTAGAGGCGTGGGAAGTCGCCTGGCCTCGTGTGCCGCGTTCCGGGTAAGGTGAAGAAAGGCCGAGACGACAGGGGAACCGGCACGACAGCCTCCCAGATCACGGTAAGCGTTAGTAGGCAAGAGTGGCACGGGGCACGGTGACGGGGGAAAATAGACGTCTCTGGGCGAATGTTCATAACGCGAAGTGAGGATACGCTCGGTGCGATTAAGCGTGGGTGCACGGTCCCCCCCCCCACCCCCATCCCCCGAGCTATCCGCTTTGAGGACGGTGCGGAATTTTTGCTGCCATCTCTACCAATGTCATAAAAGCAAATCACTAGAAGGGTAAAATAAGCATCGGATCGAATGAGCAACGAAGTGAGCACTAATCGCATTGCAAGATTCGATTGGCCTGCTATTGCGAGAAAGCCGGACAAGCTGCAGTCAGCGACACTTCAAGGGTTGGCAAGGCAAACATTGCTTACCCATGCATGGAAGCAGTCATGTTCGAACAGGCGTTTTAAAATGATTCGACTTTAGGTATGTCAACATGATCAAAGATTACAGCGACCCGAAACTTGTACCGGATACTGCGGCCAGTAAAAAAGCGTTATCTGGAGGAATTTGAGGCGACCAGGTGGAAGAGGGAGATCTTTGGCAGGAAGAGTGTCCGCATGCAACTGCGATGGTGGGAACGTCAAGGCCACTTCAGAAGAATTAAACTTGAGGTTGTCGGGAAATATAAATATGCTACCTGGGGAAATACCTGTCCTGTATGTGTGTGTGGGGGAGGGGGGAAGAGCTGATAGAATGTGCCCTGGACTTTCCAACCACAACTTTGGGGTTACAACTCAGCATTGGAATGTGAAAGTGGTCATGTAGTCGGCTGATTGCGACAAACCCCATCCGTGTGCGCCGGAGCAAAACGTGGAATTTTTAGTGGAGGCAGAGTGCCATCTGCCAGAGAAGTTCCGTTACGGAAAAGTTACGTTGAGCCGGCTTATGTGGCAGCCGGTACATTTTACGCAAGTTAGAAAAGGTGGAAGACGCCGAAGGCAAACTAAGAAAGTGGCGTAACTGTTCGGGACATATGAGACACACTGACCTGAAAACCCCATATGAAGTTTTCATGCCGTTATGTCCAGGTAATATCCAAAACTTGCATGCTAAGTTGTAATATGGGGGGGGGCTGATTTATAAACGTCGTCAGGAAATTGTGTCGAACCAGGCTGTGGGACTTGATGCACAGAACCTTCCGATGGCCTGAGGAAATTCCAATTTTTCCAAATGTGACGGGCAGATTTTGAAGGCGTTGCCGGTGATTTGTCTCGGAGAGTGGCGGTGGGATTGACCCAGAAGTTTCCTCCTCCCCAGTCAATGGTGTGCGCCTGAGAAGTCGCGGTGAATCCCCGATTCACAGTGTATATGCATATATGTGCATATACATATATATATATATATATATATATATATATATATATATATACATATATATATATACATATATATATATATATATATATATATATATATATATATATATATATATATCAGCTGACTTGGTTATTGCAGGATGCACAGGCAGTGGCGCGGCCAAACTTTTTCTAAGCGGGGGGAATGGCGACCGGAAAAAATGTGAAGAAAAATATGAAGCTTTCAACGCGCAAAACACGTTCAGAATTTAAGATGGGTGGTGCATATATAAAATATATTGTTTCATCTAGTGCATTTTTGGTTCCTAAGGGGAGGGACGGACGCTCACCCCCTCCCCCTGGCTGCTCACTTGTAAAAGGAAAGCTGAGATAGCACCGCCCTCAGGGTAATATCACCCATTTCTCTCCCGGGCAGAATTTATGGAAAAGAAACTCAGCCGACTGTCTTCCGTTGAAGATCATACACGAGATACACATACAAGTTAATCTTCTGCATTGCATTGGTTGTCTGTGAATAATACTGCATTATCCTTTTTGGTATCTATAAGAACACACAATGTTTGTCAGTGTCCGTGGGTTTTAGAAAGGCCGATTACCTACTAAGTCCAACGCGGTCATCAGCAACATTTTGGTGGCTATCATGGGTGTAACCACTGGGGGATCATCTCGAGAAGTCAAAAAATTCAACCTGATTTCTTCCGTCGTCTCACACTTGTTTCTTTCTCATTTTTCCCCTAGTCTACCCAGATCCGCTATCAAGCGATAGCCCATGGTGAACTCTCGAGCAACATTTTGAAACCGGGATATATCAAGGTCGAACCTTAAGTTCAAAGGCTAGTTTTAATTCTTCGAAATTCGCGCCGTTCGTCGTTATGAGTTCAATTTGCACAAATAATTTACGATGGATATCATTCAACGTGGGTTATGCCGTATTATAATGCTATCAAATGGAAAAGGTCAAAGGCCAAACCGATTTCTTTGGTTTTCTTCGCCCTAACCTATCTACATCTGGTATCAGGCAATAGCCCGTGGTGCATCCCGAATAACATTTCAAACGGGAACATGTCAATGTCAAACCAGAAAATCGAAGATTCGCTTAAATTGCTCGATGTCCTCGCGCCTCGTCGCTATGTCTTCAGTTTTCATTAAGTGTGAGTTATTCGATGTGCCGTGAGTCATCCGACATCTAGCAAACTGTTCAGAAATTATGTTAGCTTTCAAAGTCAATGGTCGAGCTCATTTATTCGGTCGCCCCGCCTATCTTCGTTTTCTCCCAAAGCTGCTTGCTTTGGTATAAATGCTTTGTATAAAGAGATTGCCCGTGGGAAACTCTCGATCAACATTTAAACCCGGGACGTGTCAGGTCAAGCCTCAAGTCAAGGTTAGTTTTGTGTTTCAAAGTCCTCGCGTTTCATCGCTATGGCTTCAATTTGCATTATGTTGGTGTCTTCGACGTGGATTGCCGAATGGTATCAGAATGCTGAGATATCGGAATAACTTCAAAGGTGTCGAAGGTCCGCTGTGTGCACAATGATTGAGTATAACAGGAATAGGGGGATCAAATCTGTTTTTGTTTGCAAACGTTGTGATAGCAAGAACTCATGTCCTATATGACTAAGAGTTCCCCCAAGAAATCCCGTCATAACCTGCTCGGACGGCGCTCTCATCGCTGGTTTTTAATTTACACTGTACCACATTGCTGTTCTGGACATGTACGATGTACTTTTTTTTTCAAATTGTCTGCTTTCTTCTTAATGATTCAACGGAAGTTGTCAAGTTCGGAAGATATATCGAGGCACGGGATGCACTCGGCCCTTTCATAAGGGCGTTTCTGGCTGAGAAAAAAAAATCGAGCGGGAACACTGAAGCCTTTTCAAAGGTGCGCCTTTTCCCGCCCTGAAGGTCGCAACCTTCCACGAGGGGCACACGCCCTCAGTGTCACACTCTTTATCCGTCCAGGTTGTCATTGCATCGAAATGCATCCCCATAAAAGAGGAAAGCATGGGGAAGATAAGCAAGGAAAGCAGTGTCCATATTTGCTACAATTTAACCATTGTCCAATATTTTGTTTTTCCTGTTACAAGAAGGCAACGTTCAGCATACTTGCAGCATGGCTCTATGATGATATGAAATCGGGCCCAGCACTTTCGACATAAAGCTAGATGTTCAAAGGCAATGATAGGGAGTGAAACTTTCGAATTTGGTGAAGCATTTTGTTCGTAAAATGCAATTTTTAACAATGGCAAATCTGAAAATCCGACATCGAAAAAGAAGGGGCTGAATTACTGGGGAGGGGCGGGGCTACCCCTCAATCCTTTCAAACGTTACCGCATCCCTGGTTTGCCCTCCCCAATTTAGAAACCGTGGTTACACCCATGGTGGCTATTATTGAGAGCACACAAAGATGCGACGCCAATTTGCCCCTGCAAAATCGTTCCATTGTCAAAGACTATTAGAGCAATCGGGTTGGCGCCGCCTACCATGACAGGGTTACCCCTCACTATGGGCTCAAAATAGAGGGAAGGACACTTGGACAAGTCCCCCCTCATGGAAAGGTGGCGCCCCCTGATCGGGATGAGGTACCTTCCGGGAAGCTCCAATGCACCACCTCCCCTTCCGTTGAGCGGATGTTTTTTTCAGCCAAAAGACGCCCTTCTGAAAAGGAAAGGTGCCCTCTTGAGAGGAAAAGCGCCTCCTGGGGAAAAGACATCCCTTCAATATGCATCAGTGCACCCAACAGTTTTCAAAGGACGGTTTTCAAAGGCGCTTGACATATGCACTGCATGCTCATGCTTGACAACAGTGTCATGTTTAGCACACATTTTTGTAAGGAGCCTGACTTCAAATATATCACACAAAGGTATAAATTCCTATCTAGAAAATTCATTTCCTTTAAGCCTGATGCAAGATTTCTTCATAAAGAGTAACATAAATACGAGAAAACCCTTCTTGCATCTTGCTTATCTCACTGATGACAAAACTTCTGCATTGCCAGTTGTCTTCCTTATTTAATGCGCAGCGTTAACGGACGTCGCAAGTTTGGAATGCAACTTGTTGCATTTTAGAAAATAGGGTGAATGCAATTAAAACAAAAACAGAAAATGCACACAAGCACCTGAATCAATTCATCTTAGTGTATGTGACTGCGAAGTTTACCAAAGCATGTAAATATTTCTTATTTTGTATATGGAATATTTTACACTGGAATTTGAGTAAACAGACTAGTATAATTGTAGGGGTTGTAATCAGATGGCAGCACTTTCCTCCTGGCGGAGCGCAAGTGCTGCCATCTGTCATTGTGGAGCACCAACCATCACCAACTATTTCACCATCATTTCATCACCAAATTCTATCTCTGAGTTTTTGTCTATTTGCGTATTCGCCTTTTTCCATATTTTATTTATCTTTTGTTCTTGAATGAGTTTATATCTGTTTATCACGTTTCTTCTTGCTGGTTTCATTTCCTATTCCTTCGTTATCGCTTTTTCGCAAAGACATGCTACTCCACCGAGCGTTCGCCCATCTCTGACTTTCCGATTGTGGCTCCTCAGATCATTATATCATGTGGGGGCCGTGGTATCTCGGTCGGTAGGGTGTTGGACTCTTAATCGCAAGATCGTGGGTTCGAATCGCGCAATCGGCGGCATTACCGAGTTCACCAGCGACCAATCGAAGTGAGGGGTTGGCGACGTTATATGACCAAGCAGTTGAATGCGTCGTAAAATAATCCAAGGTTCTTCTTCCATCACGGGTGTCCAACAGTTCCCTCGAGGGTAGGAGGGTCAAAATATGCACATGCATACTTGGGGCACTACCACACTATCAACTAGTTTGCACAATATTAATCTTGACATCATCATTGAGTAAGCATTGTGGTTCAATGTGGCTTGTACAATTTTTGCAATATTTCATACCGTCAATTCCTGTGATGAAGTAGTGACTTTCTCAACGCCCTCCTAGATATTTTGTCACACCCTTAGGGTACAACCAAGGTGTGTTTTATTTATGCATTGCTTTAATATTTACCGCAAACTACCTGCAGTCGGGTCTTTGCGTATTGATAGCGCATCATCTACGGCAAATAACTCCGATCAACTAATGGCCCTTTCCCCATATACACGTGCACTTTCTTTCCCGTGCACTAGGTTCTGCAGAAACCCGCTCGTCCCCCGTCCCCAATCCAAAATCCCTTACCACACACATGATATCGAATTGCACTGAATATAATTTGTTTCGAATATACTCACGGGCTTAAGCCCTGGGATGAAATTGGGTGTTAAGTTCATATATGCATTCAGGCGTAGATTCTTATTCCAGGTTGCTTACCAATTTTTACATATTTAGCGCCGGCTCTGGCATTCACCCACCCTAACCAGGTCAGTGAATCTTTAGCCGAAGGCTCCCTTCCAGGGATTTTCACAGTGTGGTCCATCCGAAGTAATGGCGCCCCTCCAAAGGATTGTTGCATGCTGTTTATCATTTTCGGCGTGAACAATTGCCCGACATTCAATTTCCCTCCCTCAGTATGACAAAAAATGCTGAACTTCACGGAACTGCGGTCAGTAGCCTTGACCTCGATTAAAATATTGGGAGAGCAGAGTTGTTCGTCTTGACGAATGAACCGCATCGTATGATGAACAGCACTACGGAGATTTGAGATATGTGGAACAGACGTATAGGAAGGTCTATTCATTCGGCCGCTATTCCGGAAAAATCTGATGAGGTGGGAGATCTCTGGAGCTCCCCACTAGAGCCATCTGGCTGCAGTCCTATCCACTGAAGTGTGCACGTGCAATAGTATAGGGCACCAGTTTGGTTTGACACAAAGCGTGCAATTCATTTTCCCCGATGCGCTTTCGTTGGGTTGGATTTCGGAGATCCCAGTAACTCCATCATCCTGCAAATATTTTTTCAGAGAGTAAGTAAAAACAAATTCCTTGAAGTTTTGCCACAATTAACTTAGACATTCCTAACCAATTAACGCCCGGTAGGAGAAATATGTCAATTCGAATGCTAAAACTTATTCACAATCCTAATGTCATCGCTGTGAAGGTATTCTGAAAGTTTCATGCCACCTTCCATCCTAAGTATATTTTTCAGCCCGTCCTCATTTGAGCACACCGGGCGGAAGTGGGATGTTTTGGCGAGTAAATCGTAACAGGCAGTATTGTGCTTTACAACAGTTTCCGTATCGCTTATAGCGATGTTCAACGGCAGCTACGATGCAAATACTTATGGAACAAGCACCGGGGCTTGCAAACATGAAAGAGCATGCACCGTTGCATGACTGAATGTGTTCATGTATGCATCATTGCACACATTTTTATTGACATGCACGCATCGATACACGCATAAGAGACAAGAACGTTAGTCGTTCTGTGACCATTTGGGTGATATCAGCTTACAAAAGTCCATTCTGTACCATCAGTGATGAAAACACCATGATTAAAAATCACAGTATGGTGTGCATTACCCACTCTTCAATGAATAAAATACATACTTATCGGCAGCGAACAGTGGACACGGTCGGTCAGTACCCTCTCCGCCGCTTAAATTGCAATCACTTTCGAAGTGAAACAATCTGTATGATCCATTACACACAATGGCTGCCAGAATAGCCGAGTATTTCTTGACGTTGCTATCAACTAGACACTATTTGGTGTGGTACGGCTTAAAGCAGGGAATGCAGAGCACGACCCAGCATTTATCACAGTTATCACATTTATCACATCAGCATTTATCACATTTATCACATAACGAGCGAGGCTTGCCGGTGCATGCAGATCCTTGGCAGCGTCGCTGCTTGTCGGCCATGTCGATGAAGTGGCCCACCGAGTCGTACCGCATGTCCCGGATAGTCCTGGATGACGATAGCGCGCGCACAGGTCCGAATCCGGGCAGTCTCAGGTAAGCAACAGCGAGTTGACCCAGGAATTTCAGCAGGCCCTGAGAGCTATCCGCTGCATGGCGTTGTACGATCCAAACGGTCACCACCCCGACGTCCAGCATCCGCGTGAAGAGACACCAATACCATCTCTTCCCACGGAAGCTGGTGCTGTACTTGCCGCATAGCCAGTCATACTCATTGATGCCACCCATGAACTTGTTGCAGTTGTGTGTCATGCGTGGTCGATCCGCGAATCTGTGGGCTCGTGGGATCTGTCCGCCGTTTGACGCGTTCTCGTCGTTCCGGAAGTGGACACACGCCTTCAGCTTCAGATACCTGTGCCGTGGCGTGGCTCTTTGCACCGTTTCCGATCCCGGGTCATCGGCGGTCGACAAGTGGCGGCGCTCAATGGGGAGTTGATGGTGTCCAGACTGTCGGTGAATGCCGGTAAACATCTTGAGTTCACTTGAGTCATTAGCCGAACAGCTGATGATTTTTTTGAGCGCATACCGCAGCGCTTCGTTGATGACGTGCACAAGCATGTTCTCGGCGAACATTTCCTTGGACAGCTGGACCGGGCTCAGCGCTTGTGAACATCGATAGCTCCGTTTGTTGTTGCTGGAAGCCCAGTGCACTCAGGTAGTATTCTTCAGCCAGCGGGGATCGCTTGATATAACCCTTGACCGTTTGGCTTGGCGTGCCGGTTGGTTGTTTGCTTTGCTTTCCTCCGAGCGGACATGGTCTTCCACGTATCGGAGCACGTCCTGCTACGCCGCGTCCCTGCCAATGACGATGTCCCGTCCACTTCATCCTCGTCTGTTGGTTTGTCCACAACAGGTGGTGGCAGTGCCACAATGTCCACAAAGGGGGCGGGGATGGCCGAGTGGTTAAGGTGTCTGGCTATGGGTACCAAAGGTCCCGGGTTCGACTCTAGCGCCACTCAGGACATTTCCCAATCCCGCGGCCCACCGGCGAAACAGTGTGGGCGGCGCCATTAGCCGTGAATGTGCATAAAGTGTGTCGTGAACCAACAAAAAAACAAATGTCCACAGAGTTAGCATCACTGTCTGCGAAGCTGCCAGTTTCAATCGTCTGTGGGGCTGCCTCCACTGTCAGGACCATTTCCCGTCGCTCGATGTCGCACGGGAGACGTCGCAAGGACTCCGATGTAGATCGCGATTTGAAATCTACGCAGACTGACACACCCGCCGCGCACAACTCACAACACGCACAACTCACAACACGCACAACTCACAACACGCACATGGCAAATGCTGCGGGCCGCGCCAAGCCTATTTCATGTCTCACGGGCCGGGCAGGGCATGGACCCCGGCCGGCCGCCCCTAATCTCTCGCCACGCGACCTCGGCCGGCCGTCCCTAATCTCTCGCCACGCGACCCCGGCCGGCTCCCACCCCTTCCGCCCGGTGTCCTCATTTGATGACACGGAATTTTAACGGCGCCAGACGGTTAGCGTTTCCTGATTATGATAAATAAATACCAGCGTTTGGACATTCAAGCAATTATGAATTAATGTACGCTCCGACATTATGCAAGTGCGTGACTAGGAGACTTGTCCAGAGTGGCTTGCAGACTTGGCAGTGGCTTCACTTTCAGGATACCGAGAAAACGCTAACTTTAAGAACCAGCCAAGTATTCCTGAGCGAGCAGTTTCGGAATCTGAAGTCACCACGAGGTCCGCAAATGCTTTATATGATCACTTTTTAAAGCGTTTTGGCGGTTTGGGACTGACCGGATTTCCAAAATATGCTGGAAATGTGGCTGTCCTCATATGAGGACACCGGGGGTTAATGGGTCAACTAACGATTGTCTAATAATACCCTTGCGTAAAATCTTATTTGGATGCTGAAATCATTGAAACTGTTTTATATAATTTTGAGGAGCGAAGTGCCCATTCAATGTTCGCCCCCCCCCCCCCGCCAACGATTTCAACCTTTAACAGGGGGCGGGGGGGGGGCGAGTGATTAAGGTGTCGGGCTTTGGGTACCAAATAACCCGGGTTCGGCACTAATGCCGCTCAGGACATTTCCCAATCCCGCGTCCCACCAGCGAAACAGTGTGGGCGGCGCCATTAGCCGTGAATGTGCATAGAGTGTGTCGTGAACCAACCTATAAATAACCTTTAACATGGGACCTCTAGTCGCTACGACCTTGCATGCCAGCTCATGAGTAATCTGCATCGACAAGTATGTCAAAACACGCGCTACTGTATATTTTCGGTTCATGTATTGCATGCTGCCCAGAAATAAACTGGTCCATCTTATCTTGTCTGGCTATCTGGCGATAAGCTGTAAGCGACGTCAGTTTGCCTGACAAGTGAGTCGAGTTATTGCGCTGTAATTGCCCTTCATTAGTATATTTAGATCCAGCTACTATGCCCAAATATAAAAATAACTACCTTATGCGGGACTTCAAATGCAGGACACCTTCGTAAGCTTGCGGAATGGCGGCGTCTGCAGTCACCGAAACAATATTGTGCAGAAGCCTGCACCATCTACCAGCATAGGGTACGTGTGCCTCTAGTCCAAGGAGTATGAGAAACACTCGTACTGCTGAGTGGAGGTCTCGTTAAACAGTGCGATGTCCTTTCAGAATCGTAGCTGCTCTGTCAGTGCTGAGACGTTGCGGAGCCCTCGTGGACTTGATGGGAAATTACAGCCCTTACACGGTTACCCCACGAGCTGAGGGAGACTCTTTCGAACTCAGTATGATCCTGGCATGCCCCAAAGAGGCTTGTAGAGCTCACATGGACCACTTCAAAACTCAATGCGGTCCTCACGGACCGCCGTGAGATTCCAGTCGTAAAAAGAAGCACCCACTTCATGGAGACACTGCGGCAGCCTAAGGTCGCTACGGCATTGCAAACGTCGGCCCGGGGAATGACCCGCTTTCCTCCTTGGGTGCGCCGTTGACCGAGAGCGGGTCATGCCTCACCTGGAAACGATGACCCTATTTAGCTGCCCGAAAAATAATAGAGGGTGTTCCGGGACCCGCAGGGGTAATTTATCTTCATATGTGCGATGAAGCGAATCAAAACAATCGATGTACATTAAGCGAAGCTGAGGACAGGAGCCAATGACAAGGTGACCAACACAAAAATAACTTTTAAGTTCACAAATCGGATTCCACGCATATCTTCAAAACTAACCAGATTGAACCTTCAAAACCAACCAGATATCTTCAAAACTAGCCAGATGCCAAGGTAATTTAATTGTGAAATAACACCTCTCAGCTTCAAACATGTACTCTGCTTCTCACTAATCAAAGCTACAGATTCCTTCACCTTCGAACATTTTTACTCGCGACCGATTTTAGAACACACTGCTTACTTTGTGCAGTCTGTGAGGGGGCAGTGACACAGGGGACAATGACAGGAGAGGAGGCGGATGGGTAAATACTCCCGCGCCGATACTTCTCCATGAGACTGTTTAGAGTATTCGTTCCGGTGACCTGAAATTCTTTTTATCCCAACCGTTTATATATACGTTGTAAAAACGGCATATTCGTCTTTGTCGGAAAACGGATGAAGAAATGGTGAATGGATGACGCGGGAAGAGAAAGTATCGTCACGTTTTTAGTCCCTTTTGGGGTCTGTTGGGTTCGTAAGGTTGATTAGGTAGGAAAGGGAGGTAATGCTCGGGAGTTTGTTTTTTAACTGACAGCAAGAGCACTCCACTGAACTGAATCTAACCGAATCGGATCAAATATGTGTGATCCTACCGATCTAAGTAAGCGGTGTGTCACATAACCCGGTGGGCTCGGTTGGCTATTGGTTTTACGACACATCGACCGTTGAGTCATGTAGCGTCGCCAATCTCTCACGCCGATTGGTCGCGGGCGAAGAGTAGCGACAGGTGAGACTCGAACACACAACCTTTCGATTGTGAGACGAACAACTTACCCCTAGGCTACTCGTCCCCAACCCAGTGGGGTCAAGCTAGGCTGTTCTTAGTTCCATTCCTGTCCCATGGATATACACAAATTACTGAGAGAAGTCACGCACTTCAGGTTCACTTGAAACGATTTCCCAATGATACGGGCAGAGAGAAATAGGGGAGGGAAATTCGTCATTGACGATTTTAGCAAAATGTTCGTATTGGTTATCGGTGACCCTAGTTGGTTCATTCCTCCTGTGGCATCCTCATCTTTCCTCACGTTCCTCCGGTGGTATCTTCATATTTCCCTACATTCCTCCTGTGACACACTCATATTTTGTTAATGTCACGATCTGACTTTCTGATCTGATCTCCCTCTGTCTTTGCCAATTCGTATGTATGTCTGGGTCTTCATTTCGCGCGCGCCCTTTCCACGTCGTCATCGTAATCTGGTCGCTCCTTTTTCCGATCATCCATCTTCAATTTTTACGATGTGTCCTGCCCGACCAAGAATTGGCAATATCCACGAGAGAAGATATTCCAACAACGCTCTTTCAACACAACAAAATAATCCACTGGTGATATGTCTGTCAATCAATCAAGCGAAATCACCCATCCGCATCAAAATGCCTTTCCAGTTCTTTTGTGAGACATTCCTCGGTGGCGGACGCATAGTTGTCGAAGACTAGGCAGATCCGGGGGTGGGCTCAGGACTCTGTACCGCGATTGGTCTCACCGTCTCGGTGTCAAAGCCTGTACACAGATCCGAGGGTGGGCCGAGGACCCCGGTCGGATTATTCTCACCGCCCTGGGTGTCGATATGAATGAGTGGTGGGGTGGCGGTCGGCCGTCATCAGTCCTCCTGCCCCCCCCCCCCCCACCCGGCCACCTGCGACGCCATTGTGACGGCCGGCGGTCACCAGCCCCCTCCCCCTTCAGCCACATGTGGTCCCATTGTGGCGTTCTGTGGCGCTCTGTGGTGTTCTGTAGCGTCCTGTGTAGCGTTCTGTTCTGTGTGGCGTTTGGTACCGTCTACATACAACGAGAGGTCCTTAACGTTTATCAAAAACGGCAATGGCGATTTTGACACAAGCTGGCCGCCGGACAGTGACTGAACTTCAGCTTTTTGAAAATGATTCGCGGACCAACTTTTCAATCATCCATAGATCGGGAGCTTGTGAAGAAGAGTGTCATGCGGGATTGCATGGAATCACTGTGAACAGGCGAGCAAATGCAACAGCATGGCATTACGTAGATGCGCGGATAGAAAAGCTGTCTGTGGTGGTATGTACCGAGTCGGTCGAGTGGTTTGGCTGTTCATTGGTTTGACCATGCTGATTCGAAGAGAACAAATGACACAAGGTTAAACGCCCGAACAGCTGTTTATGCACGACCCGCCCTGTGATCTTGGCTATGACAGCTAGGCTAGAGATGAAGCGGTAATTGCAGGTTTCGGTGGATTTTGATGATTGTTGGATATGATAGACTCCGGTAAGCTTTCAGAAGTCGGGGACTGTATTGGGAGGGGGCTGTTGTGGACAATATAAGTAATGATAGAGCAAATATAATCAAACTCATCATGATAAAGCACATACACAAGCCGTCAGTGCCGCACTATGCACTGTTGCAATATCCAATGCACATACTGCGGCAACTTATTCGCCATGCTTCATGTAGGTATATGCAGATATTCACCATGCTTCATGTAGGTATATGCAGCATATTCACCATGCTTCATGTAGGTATATCCGGCTATTTATCATGCTGCATATAGATATATCCAGCTTATTCACCATGCTACATGTAGGTATATCGGCTATTCACTTGGCTTCTGATGTACTGACGGCCGACAAGAGGTTAGTGCCGACTTCTCAGATGGCTTAATACTGACCGCTGGAGGGGGGTAGTACTGACTTTTGAGGTGGGTTGGTACTGACCGCCGCGGATGGACGAGCACTGACCGCCTGGGATGAATCAGGATCAGTGCTGATAGCTGGGGAAGGATCAGGATCAGTACTGACCGTCGGAAGGGATCAGTACTGACCGTTGGGGGGGGGATCATTTGATTTGATTCTGATTCGGGGATCATCCCCGGTACTGACCGTTGGGGATGATCAGAATCAGTGCTGATCGCCAGGGAAGGAGTTCTGACCGCCGGGGAAAGGCAGGTCTGACCCCGAGCTAGGAGCGGATGCGATGCTACGCGGTCTGTCCAGCAGGAGGATCCCCTCGCGGTCTGTCCGGCGGGGGGGGGACGCCTCGCGGTCTGTCCGGTGGGGGGGGGGACGCCTCGCGGTCTGTCCGGCGGGGGGGGGGACGCCTCGCGGTCTGTCCGGGGGGGGGGATCGCCTCGCGGTCTGTCCGGGGTGGGGGGGGGGACGCCTCGCAGTCTGTCCGGTGGGGTGGGGGGACGCCCACGGCTGTCCAGCAGGAGGATCCTTCGCAGTCTGTCACGGGTCTGTCGAGGGGGGGGACGCCTCGCAGTCTGTCCGGCAGTAGTGAGGCCCGGCCAGACTCCCGACACCTGTGGCCGGGGGGTGGACCACGCGGTCTGGCGGTCCGGCCGGGTCGGCGCCGCTTCCGGTCGGTGCGGGTGGGCCGCGGCCGAGCCGACGGCGGTCCACCCTCGCGACGGGGGTGCGACCGCGACCCGCTGTCTGGCCGGCCGCCGCCAGCACACCCCTGTTTGGCGGGCCGGTCGCACGTCCGGCGGCGTGGGGTGCGCCCGTGTCGAAGGGCCACCGCGGGAGCGATATTTTAACACGGTGTTGTGTGTCGTGGATTAGGCCGGCCCGCCGGCGGCCGGCGAGCTGGTGTGAGGTCTTTAGGGTGATCGTGCCCGGGACACTGGCAGAAGGAAATACCGGCGCGGACAAAGACGACGTTTTTCGGTCGTTATTCACGCGCGAATAATGCGGCGGAATGTGCACGCCGGGATTACCGCGCGTTCAAAACAACGTTATGCGACGCGCTTCGGCTTTTTGCAGGCGGTTCGCGTTCCACCCCGTGCATCGGGAATGAACCGAACATCGTCTCTGATCATTGACGTGTGAGCGGCGCCCGTGCCGTTTCTTGTTTTGCGCACCCAGGCGAAGGATAGCGCGGTTCACTATGTCCATACAAACTACCTCCTGTTTGGTGCCTGGTCGGATTTGCCACGCCACATCGACGACCCGTCATTATCGAGGCAGCCGGTAGCACGCAAAAACCGTCCAAACAAGCCGATGCCTCATTGGAATCCGGCCGGCACGCGTGTCACAGCCCGAGTGGCCTGGACAGGAAAGTGGACGCTTATTCGTCCATTCTCCCACGTTCAGTCGGCGAGGCGACATCTAAACTGGGGGGGGACGTGGCACGGCCTGCCGCCGACCCGCTGATCGTCACCGTGCCAGCAACATCTCGCGCCGCACCGGGCCTCGCCGCGCTGGTGTCTGTGTATCTAACGGACACCGGTCCGTGACGCAAGCATCGGCGGCGAGTACACACACCACGACTGGCCTGGACATGTACATTGGAGTACACACACCACGACTGGCCTGGACATGTACATTGGCGAGTACACACACCACGACTGGCCTGGACATGTACATTGGCGAGTACACACACCACGACTGGCCTGGACATGTACTGGAGTACACCCACACGACCTGGACATGTACATTGGAGTACACACCACTGGAATGGAGACTGGCCTGGACATGTACATTGGGAGTACACACCACGACTGGCCTGGACATTTGTACCACCACGACTGGCCTGGACATGTAATTGGCGAGTACGAGGTAATTCCTGGACATGTACATTGGCGAGTACACACCACGACTGGCCTGGACATGTACATTGGAGAGTACACACACCACGACTGGCCTGGACATGTACGAGTACACACACCACGACTGGTCTGGACATGTACATTGGCGAGTACACACCACGACTGGCCTGGACATGTACATTGGCGAGTACACACCACGACTGGCCTGGACATGTACATTGGAGAGTACACACCACGACTGGCCTGGACATGTACATTGGCGAGTACACACCACGACTGGTCTGGACATGTACATTGAGCGGAGTTCATTCAGTTATGTTCAAGCTGGCCATATGTGGCCACCATACCTCATCCGTACACACGGGCGGAACTTTCTGCAACCAGGTCGCAATGCACATACGGGCTTTTACAAATGCTTTTCTGCTGGTTCGTGCGATATTTACCATGCACCAGTGTAGGCGCAATATCAAAATTTTCCGAAAATTGCATCTCCAACCGGCTTTAAAGTAAACTATATCTGTCCATTAAATGGACGTTGCATCATGCAGGAGCTTGCTTGTCATGACTCAAAACCGCGGTAAGACGTGACGTGTGAGACTTGTAATCGCTAAAAAAATGTAATCCTGTTTCCCCGAAAATTGGAGATCCACGTGCATCTCCAGCTGCCTTCAAAATAAGCTAAACCTGTTCATTAAATGGACATTGTGTCATGCAGGAGCTTGCCCGTCGTGACTCAAAACCGCGGTAAGACAACGTGACGTGTAACGTGGCGCTAAAAATCAGATTCCTGTTTCTCAATGTACGTGGCTGCGATGCGGATTGCGTGGACCGCAGTGCGCGCGCCATGCTGTGCAAACCGCGGCCGTGGTTGATTCGACCGGATGTCGCCGCTCCTCTGTCGGCCCAGATGGAGGGTGACGTCACCGGTCGGCCAAGATGGACGGTAACGTCACCTCTCCTCTGTCGGCCCAGAGGGGATGAGTAGCCTAGGGGTAAGTTGCTCGTCTCACAATCGAGGGGATGTGGGTTCGAGTCTCACCTGTCGCTACTCTTCGCCCGCGACCAATCGACATGAGAGATTGGCGACGCTACATGACTCAACGGTGATGTGTCGTGAAACCAATAACCAACCAACCTGTCGGCCCAGACGGACGGTGACGTCACAGGTGGACGCACGTGAACCGTGACGTCACCGCCGGCACCTGGCGGCCGCGACCTTGCCAGGCGGAATGAACCGACCTTTGGCACGACGTTACTCAGTCGGGCGGCACCACTAATGGCCCGCGGCCAGCCGCAGATTGCCCGTCCGTTCTGACCAGACCAATAAAAGGCCGATTGCAAGCCTCAAACTGCCGCTGCCAGCCATTTGCAAATGGTTCATGTCGCATTCTGTGCGGCTGCGGCGTTCATCTGGCGACCCCCCGCCGTCGCCCTGCATGTCGTCGGCTGGCGCGGCGCCAGCCGGATGCGCCGCCCGTGTGATGTGGTCAGTGATGTGATCAGTGATGTGATCAGTGATGTGATCAGTGATGTGCATGTCCAGAGCGCTGAGCACGTGACAGCTGGCGTGCCGCGCCGTTCGTGAACATGATAGTGGGCGGAGCAATGTGTGTCGTGCGTGGCACAGGTTGGTCCGGTGAATAGCACTATTCAATTGGTCAATGAAACCAAATGAATGAAGCCAGGAGACATTCGGGGTAGCCCTAGAAGTAGCTCAAAAGTAGCTCGAAGTAACTAAGAATAAGAAGTAGCTCAAACAATTGACTACCAGTTCTGACGTAAATTCTTTGCATGAAACACCCGCAAGGTCCATGTTCAGCTCACCTAAAGTTGAAAATGCGGTGCCCATTTGCCACCTCCCCTTCTCCAGTTCTCACGCCCTTGGCTGCAGGCATAAGGTGGCGACAGAATCCGATTTGGTATTGGTATTGGTATTGGCATTTAGAGTCGATATTTGTGCAGCCGATTTGCAACCAATTAAAAGCGCGTTGAAAACGAACGCACTTTTGCGAGTGCGACAGCGTGGCGCCCCACACCGATGGTCGGCTTGTGAGGGTGTCAGTGGCGCCCCACACCGATGGTCGGCTTGTGAGGGTGTGAGTGGCGCCCCACACCGATGGTCGGCTTGTGAGGGTGTGAGTGGCGCCCCACACCGATGGTCGGCTTGTGAGGGTGTGAGTGGCGCCCCGCACCGATGGTCGGCTTGTGAGGGTGTCAGTGGCGCCCCACACCGATGGTCGGCTTGTGAGGGTGTGAGTGGCGCCCCACACCGATGGTCGGCTTGTGAGGGTGTGGGTGGCGCTCCACACCGATGGTCGGCTTGTGAGGGTGTGAGTGGCGCCCCACACCGATGGTCGGCTTGTGAGGGTGTGAGTGGCGCCCCACACCGATGGTCGGCTTGTGAGGGTGTGAGTGGCGCCCCACACCGATGGTCGGCTTGTGAGGGTGTGAGTGGCGCCCCGCACCGATGGTCGGCTTGTGAGGGTGTGAGTGGCGCCCCACACCGATGGTCGGCTTGTGAGGGTGTGAGTGGCGCCCCACACCGATGGTCGGCTTGTGAGGGTGTGAGTGGCGCCCCGCACCGATGGTCGGCTTGTGAGGGTGTGAGTGGCGCCCCACACCGATGGTCGGCTTGTGAGGGTGTCAGTGGCGCCCCGCACCGATGGTCGGCTTGTGAGGGTGTGAGTGGCGCCCCACACCGATGGTCGGCTTGTGAGGGTGTGAGTGGCGCCCCACACCGATGGTCGGCTTGTGAGGGTGTGAGTGGCGCCCCACACCGATGGTCGGCTTGTGAGGGTGTGAGTGGCGCCCCGCACCGATGGTCGGCTTGTGAGGGTGTGAGTGGCGCCCCACACCGATGGTCAGCTTGTGAGGGTGTGAGTGGCGCCCCACACTGATGGTCAGCTTGTGAGGGTGTGAGTGGCGCCCCACACCGATGGTCGGCTTGTGAGGGTGTGAGTGGCGCCCCACACCGATGGTCGGCTTGTGAAGGGTGTGAGTGGCGCCCCACACCGATGGTCGGCTTGTGAGGGTGTGAGTGGCGCCCCACACCGATGGTCGGCTTGTGAGGGTGTGAGTGGCGCCCCACACCGATGGTCGGCTTGTGAGGGTGTGAGTGGCGCCCCGCACCGATGGTCGGCTTGTGAGGGTGTGAGTGGCGCCCCGCACCGATGGTCGGCTTGTGAGGGTGTGAGTGGCGCCCCACACCGATGGTCGGCTTGTGAGGGTGTGAGTGGCGCCCCACACCGATGGTCGGCTTGTGAGGGTGTGAGTGGCGCCCCACACCGATGGTCGGCTTGTGAGGGTGTGGAGTGGCGCCCCACACCGATGGTCGGCTTGTGAGGGTGTGAGTGGCGCCCCGCACCGATGGTCAGCTTGTGAGGGTGTGAGTGGCGCCCCACACCGATGGTCGGCTTGTGAGGGTGTGAGTGGCGCCCCACACCGATGGTCGGCTTGTGAGGGTGTGAGTGGCGCCCCACACCGATGGTCGGCTTGTGAGGGTGTGAGTGGCGCCCCGCACCGATGGTCAGCTTGTGAAGGTGTGAGTGGCATGGCCAAGGCATGGCCAAGGCAAGGGTGTGAGGCCCAGTCTTAAAGAAAAGTAGAGGAGCTGCACCCTTGTATCCATCCCAGAGTCCGGAAAGTAATTCTAAAGGTCTTCGATCACGCAACATCCATGTGGTTAATGTTACAAACGCATCAAAAGTGGATGATGTGCCCTACCCATGGTTCCAATGCCACTGCTGCGACCGATGTTATCAGGGGCAGATAGGCGATAACTTCTAGGCCCTTGAAGTCAAAGTTGACGGTTGGAATTCGGCGAACGTCGACGTTTTAGCGTTGCCTTCGTCGTGTAGGTATGTGGTGATATCGCGACAAAATTCGCGGTTGATATTTTATGGCAGGAACCCAATCACAGGTAGAAAGTATCCACCATCGGCTTCGGCTCAGGCCCCAACATGGTCGACTTCAGTATGTTTGTCATGTTCTACCAAATAAATATTGCCTTGGTCTGTGACACTGCTGATCTCATTACAACCGACTCCAGGTACTACAACCGACTCTTTCACCTACGCGCTACTTCGGACCGTCTACTTTCATCTACTTCGGATCGTCAACCCTCTCAATTTCTAAAATTTTTGGACGGTAAAAATCTGCTCCGCCATTTGTTCATCATTATGGGGAGAATGACGTGGACGTCGTTTCACTAAATGAAGAAAAAGTTATAACTAAAAAGAAGTAATAATAACATCAGGGTTCTCAAAACGCATAGGAGACTGCGGACAAAACAGGATGCACACTTCCACCCACGCATAATAACGCTCTTCCGGGCTGAGATCGGTGCTCATCCTGACAACAGTTGGCATTTCCTGGAGGGTTTCCACTCCTGTCTAGATCCTGAACCAGTTAGTTCCCTTCACGAGACATCAACCTCGGCAGGTGCAGGGCCAGAGAGCACTCCTCGCGTCACGTCTCTCCTCACGGAGCAGGACGAGCCCCCAGTGCTACAGGGACCGGCAATCGCTCTCACCGACGGCGCCAGCCAGTGTCAGGACCAGCGTCAGGACCGGTGTCAGGACCAGTGTCAGGACCAGTGTCAGGACCAGTGTCAGGACCAGTGTCAGACAGTGTCAGGACCAGTGTCAGGACAGGACCAGTTCAGTGTCAGGACCAGTGTCAGGACCAGTGTCAGGACCAGTGTCAGGACCAGTGTCAGGACCAGTGTCAGGACCGGTGTCAGGACCAGTGTCAGGACCAGTGTCAGGACCAGTGTCAGGACCAGTGTCAGGACCAGTGTCAGGACCAGTGTCAGGACCAGTGTCAGGACCAGTGCCAGGACCAGTGCCAGGACCAGTGCCAGGACCAGTGTCAGGACCAGTGTCAGGACCAGCGGCCCGCGGTCACCTCCACAGCCTCCGCCGGCCGGCGACGGCGCATCTCTGACACGGCGGCCCGTCACGGCCGCAGTCGGCACACCGTACCGGCCCGGCCATCGATCGGCACCAGCCCGCCCGGCGATAACTCGCCGACCCATGGGCTTGCCAAGGCTGCCGGGGGTCCGAGCGAGGGCAGCGATCGCCCCCCCCCCCCCCCGTCGCCGCCCCGCGAGATGGCAGACCGCCCGGCTCCCGCTATCTCGGATCCCTCCAGCAGCCGAGGTTCGAGGGTGGGGGCAGAAACGCGAGCCCGGCGTAATGACGCGCGTCGGGCGCGACAACATGCACGCCGCGCTCGCCCCGGTCGCGTTTCACGGCTTAACCGCGCGATCGGTGCGGATTAGCTGGGCGGGCTGGGCGGGCGGGGATTAGCGGGGTGGCCAGGCGGACGGCAGACGTGCCGGGCTGAGCGGGGAGCTGGTGGTCGAGGTGTGATGTGTGCGGTCCCCGCTGCCCGGCTGCGGACGCGCGCGGCACGGCACTGGAAACCGCCCCGGGGTGGGCTGTTCTGGTGTGTTTGAAACTGGCGCGGCAAATATCGGCGCAAGACCCGGGCCGTTTTTATGTGATTTCTGGAAAGGTTCCAGAGGGAGAAATGGAAGAAAGGGAATTCGCAGTGTGGACAAAATTCAGGTCCACGTTCACTGCTTTGTCGCTGTTGAGAGGCGGTTGTTGCGTGCCATCCAAAGTCTGGGCTTGTTCAGTGCCCACGCAAGGGAAAAGCTGTTAGCCGCCATATTTTTAGCGCACCTTTTTCCATCGGATTTCATCCCCCGCAATTAATTCGAAATGCAATATTAATTCTGCTTACGCTCGCACATCACGTGTTTCATTTCAGCCACTTTTCAGGCTGGAAAGCGAGGCTGCCAGCATACAGCTCGTCTGACTACTTCAATTAACTTGTGTTACGACTAAAGGGTCTGAGGGCACATCCAACCATGTACTTACTTCCAACCGGTATCCTCAGACAACAGACAAAATGTGCATTTTAGCTATCGACAATGCCTGTGAAATTCGATTTGTATCCCCAACTGCAAAGATGCTGTTTCACTCATGCTTCATGTTGTGGATTTTTGCTTTACAAGAGTTGCTATTTCTGCAAATGCATGCAAGGGGATGGCCTCCTGCACGCAGGTTATGAGCGTTCAATATAGTACCTTTTCCACCAACCACCTAATAGTACATAATCTTCACTGGTTAACGATGGTTCCGGCGGCTTTTCGACGAACCGGCATGCAGATCTGTCCGTGCGGTGGCCAGTGGTCGCCTGGACAAACTCCTACGGTCGATGGCTTTCGACCATGCAAGCTGAAGCGGCCATCCAGCATAGGCACCGAGTCCGGCATTCGTCAACTATCTTCCGCCGTAAAAGAAGCACAAGATTGCGCCAGTGGAAGGTGTGGAGGTGGCATACCGGTGCCGCCTGGCATGCGTGTGCAGCCATGGTCGATGAGCACCCCTCGCTCTTCCTGTGCTCAGCGGGGGCCCCTCTCTAGTTTTATAATGGTGGTCAGGTGGCTGTGGGTGACGATGGTGGCAGATGATGATCAGGTGGCTGGTGGTGACGATGGTGGCAGATGATGATCAGGTGGCTGGTGGTGACGATGGTGGCAGATGAGTGACATGGTCAGGTGGCTGGTGGTGACGATGGTGGGATGGCAGGTGGCTGGTGGTGACGATGGTGGAGATGATCAGGTGGCTGGTGGTGACGATGGTGGCAGATGATGATCAGGTGGCTGGTGGTGACGATGGTGGCAGATGATGATCAGGTGGCTGGTGGTGACGATGGTGGCAGATGATGATCAGGTGGCTGGTGGTGACGATGGTGGCAGATGATGGTGACGATGGTGGCAGATGATGATCAGGTGGCTGGTGGTGACGATGGTGGCAGATGATGATCAGGTGGCTGGTGGTGACGATGGTGGCAGATGATGATCAGGTGGCTGGTGGGTGACGATGGTGGCAGATGATGACCGTCAGGTGGCTGGTGGTGACGATGGTGGCAGATGATGATCAGGTGGCTGGTGGTGACGATGGTGGCAGATGATGATCAGGTGGCTGGTGGTGACGATGATGGCAGATGATGACCGTCAGGTGGCTGGAGGGTGACGATGGTGGCAGACGATGACGGGTCGGCCGGCCGCCTTTCGTTCGGTGCCGACACGCCGCGGGCCGGATATTATAAGACTTTACGGCACATTGATGTGCCGTCGCAGCGTCTCATGCATATGCGTACGACCGCTTCAACTTTACGACCGCATAAAGTGGCCGGGTCACGAATTCAGATTGCCGGAGCATGCGGAATTGGAGACACTGGCACCGCCCTCGACGTTTCTTCCAAGCAGGGAGTGCTGGCGACGTGGAGCAGAAATCAGCGTGTGGCGTGCAGCGAGCGCTCGCGATTGATCAGATATTTGTGTGTCCGGGTTACTAGTTGATCTCTCATGTTAGTTTAGAAGTTCGCCCGGCGCGTGCAGCATTTTGCAGTTGATCGCTGCTGGTGAAAAAGATGGCCGGTACGCACACGAAGAGCTCGCATTTCTCATCAAACTGAAATACCAACGACGTGCGATCTGTTCATTTTGATTCATAAGTCTAGGTTCAGAGATATTTTAATGTTCAACTCATTTATGCTTCCTGACTGGCGTGCGAAAACACAAACATGTAGTATCCAGTAGAGGAGCGTGGGGGGGGGGATTTATTCAGATTCCCTGCCAACATTAACCCCGTGACTCACATCGAGAAAGGTCATCTGAGGCCAAGTTCGGCCAGTGACCGTGAATGACCTTGCAAAGAACACCGACGCCTGTAAACAGGCTAGCTTAATTGCCCATTACCCTATTGCATCGAGACGCTGTCACCTGTAAGCGGGATAGCTGCCTTGTCACCACGCTTCACACTTCACCGCTACCGTATGACATCTCGAGTATTAACCGTTCGCGATAAATACGTGAAATTATTTACCACACAATTCGCGATTTCGATGAATTTTCCACATCGAATGGCGCTGATTGAGCCATCTTGAATGACCCGAGACGACTCACGCTATTGTCGACGTCACTGTTCTGGGAGCTGAGCGGACATGAACTGCGGGTGGTGAAGCTAGCAGAGCGACCGCTGGCTGCACTGCAGAATACACAAAATATTGGAGGATGACATAAAAAGATGTCCCTAGATTTCTATAAAATATAAATATTGCGTTCGTTGGAAAACAAATGATTCGCGTATTTGCAAGTCTTGTTCTATGAACGCTGCTATTTTGTGGCACGAGCACTTATCTACTTTCCACTTGTGCATTTATTTATCCAGGGCCTTTCCTAGATAGTACAAGACAGGATAGGCCCGGACGTCGGCGAAACGTTGTTCCTCTGTCACCTCTAGTATGCGTATCCGGGTCACTGGTCTATTCACTCACATCAACATGGTTGATGGTCAAATTTCACACAAGGACATGATTGATAGTCAAATTATACACGTCGACATAATTGACAGTCAAATCACGTACATCGACATGGTTCACAGTCGTATTCCGCGCATCGACATGGTTCGTAGTCACACTCCACACATCGACATGGTTGATAGTCATATCCCACACATCGACCCGGCCCGCGATCATATTCGGCACGTAGACGGACGGCAATCGTGACCCACGCCGTGTTCCATCGACACGATGTCGGCAGTGGTACGGACCGTGTCAGCAGTGGTACGGCAGTGGTACGGACGGTGTCGGCAGTGGTACGGACGGTGTCAGCAGTGGTACGGACGGTGTCGGCAGTGGTACGGACCGTGTCAGCAGTGGTACGGACGGTGTCGGCAGTGGTACGGACGGTGTCGGCAGTGGTACGGACGGTGTCGGCAGTGGTACGGACCGTGGTGGTACGGACGGTGTCAGCAGTGGTACGGACGGTGTCGGCAGTGGTACGGACGGTGTCGGCAGTGGTACGGACGGTGTCGGCAGTGGTACGGACGGTGTCAGCAGTGGTACGGACCGTGGTGGTACGGACGGTGTCAGCAGTGGTACGGACGGTGTCAGCAGTGGTACGGACGGTGTCGGCAGTGGTACGGACGGTGTCGGCAGTGGTACGGACGGTGTCAGCAGTGGTACGGACCGTGTCAGCAGTGGTACGGACGGTGTCGGCAGTGGTACGGACCGTGGTGGTACGGACGGTGTCGGCAGTGGTACGGACCGTGTCAGCAGTGGTACGGACGGTGTCGGCAGTGGTACGGACGGTGGTGGTACGGACGGTGTCAGCAGTGGTACGGACGGTGTCAGCAGTGGTACGGACGGTGTCGGCAGTGGTACGGACGGTGTCGGCAGTGGTACGGACGGTGTCAGCAGTGGTACGGACCGTGGTGGTACGGACCGTGTCAGCAGTGGTACGGACCGTGGTGGTACGGACCGTGTCAGCAGTGGTACGGACGGTGTCGGCAGTGGTACGGACGGTGTCGGCAGTGGTACGGACGGTGTCAGCAGTGGTACGGACGTGGTGGTTAGGTACGGACGGTGTCGGCAGTGGTACGGACGGTGTCGGCAGTGGCGACGGTGTCGCAGTGGTACGGACGGTGTGAGTGGTACGGACGGTGTCACCAGTGGTACGGACGGTGTCGGCAGTGGTACGGACGGTGTCGGCAGTGGTACGGACCGTGGTGGTACGGACGGTGTCACCAGTGGTACGGACCGTGAGGCGCCGGTGTGGCGCTGTCCGCACAGCCATTCCGATTGCTGTCTGGCCAGCGCTGCGCGCGCCGGCAGGCCCCGTGTCCGTAATAGGACCGGCCGGCCGACCGACAGGTGCCTCTGCGGCGTGGCTGTACGTGCCGACCGGCCGGGCCGAGTGCACTCTCCCGACCAGTGGCTGCCCCCACACAAGGCACTGTCGCCCAGTCGTGCCAAGCAGCGCCGTAGGCTCCACTCTCCCGACCAGAGGCTGCCCCCACACAAGGCACTGTCGCCCAGTCGTGCCAAGCAGCGCCGTAGGCTCCACTCTCCCGACCAGAGGCTGCTCACACACAAGGCACTGTCGCCCAGTCGTGCCAAGCAGCGCCGTGGGCTCCACTCTCCCGACCAGAGGCTGCCCCACACAAGGCACTGTCGCCCAGTCGTGCCAAGCAGCGCCGTAGTCTCCACTCTCCCGACCAGTGGCTGCCCCCACACAAGGCTCTGTCGCCCAGTCGTGCCAAGCAGCGCCGTAGGCTCCACTCTCCCGACCAGAGGCTGCCCCACACAAGGCACTGTCGCCCAGTCGTGCCAAGAGCGCCGTAGGCTCCACTCTCCCGACCAGAGGCTGCCCCCACACAAGGCACTGTCGCCCAGTCGTGCCAAGCAGCGCCGTGGGCTCCACTCTCCCGACCAGAGGCTGCCCCCACACGAGGCACGTCGCCCAGTCGTGCCAAGAGCGCCGTAGGCTCCACTCTCCCGACCAGAGGCTGCCCCCACACAAGGCACTGTCGCCCAGTCGTGCCAAGCAGCGCCGTAGGCTCCACTCTCCCGACCAGAGGCTGCCCCCACACAAGGCACTGTCGCCCAGTCGTGCCACGCAGCGCCGTAGGCTCCACTCTCCCGACCAGAGGCTGCTCACACACAAGGCACTGTCGCCCAGTCGTGCCAAGCAGCGCCGTAGTCTCCACTCTCCCGACTGGTGGCTGCCACCACACAAGGCACTGTCGCCCAGTCGTGCCAAGCAGCGCCGTAGGCTCCACTCTCCCGACCAGAGGCTGCCCCCACACGAGGCACTGTCGCCCAGTCGTGCCAAGCAGCGCCGTAGGCTCCACTCTCCCGACCAGAGGCTGCCCCCACACGAGGCACTGTCGCCCAGTCGTGCCAAGCAGCGCCGTGGGCTCCACTCTCCCGACCAGAGGCTGCCCCACACGAGGCACTGTCGCCCAGTCGTGCCAGCAGCGCCGTAGGCTCCACTCTCCCGACTGGTGGCTGCCACACACGAGGCACTGTCGCCCAGTCGTGCCAAGCAGCGCCGTAGTCTCCACTCTCCCGACCAGAGGCTGCCCCACACAAGGCACTGTCGCCCAGTCGTGCCAAGCAGCGCCGTAGGCTCCACTCTCCCGACTGGTGGCTGCCCCCACACGAGGCACTGTCGCCCAGTCGTGCCACGCAGCGCCGTAGGCTCCACTCTCCCGACCAGAGGCTGCTCACACACAAGGCACTGTCGCCCAGTCGGCCAGCAGCGCCGTAGGCTCCACTCTCCCGACCAGAGGCTGCCCCCACACGAGGCACTGTCGCCCAGTCGTGCCAAGCAGCGCCGTAGGCTCCACCCCCGACCAGAGGCTGCCCCCACACGAGGCACTGTCGCCCAGTCGTGCCAAGCAGCGCCGTAGGCTCCACTCTCCCGACCAGAGGCTGCTCACACACAAGGCACTGTCGCCCAGTCGTGCCAAGCAGCGCCGTAGTCTCCACTCTCCCGACCAGAGGCTGCCCCCACACAAGGCACTGTCGCCCAGTCGTGCCAAGCAGCGCCGTAGTCTCCACCTCCCGACCAGAGGCTGCCACACACAAGGCGCTGTCGCCCAGTCGTGCCACGCAGCGCCGTAGGCTCCACTCTCCCGACCAGAGGCTGCCCCCACACAAGGCACTGTCGCCCAGTCGTGCCAAGCAGCGCCGTAGGCTCCACTCTCCCGACCATGGCTGCCCCCACACAAGGCACTGTCGCCCAGTCGTGCCAAGCAGCGCCGTAGGCTCCACTCTCCCGACCAGAGGCTGCCCCCACACGAGGCACTGTCGCCCAGTCGTGCCAAGCAGCGCCGTGGGCTCCACTCTCCCGACCAGAGGCTGCCCCCACACAAGGCACTGTCGCCCAGTCGTGCCAAGCAGCGCCGTAGTCTCCACTCTCCCGACCATGGCTGCCCCCACACAAGGCACTGTCGCCCAGTCGTGCCAAGCAGCGCCGTAGGCTCCACTCTCCCGACCAGAGGCTGCTCACACACAAGGCGCTGTCGCCCAGTCGTGCCACGCAGCGCCGTAGGCTCCACTCTCCCGACCAGAGGCTGCCCCCACACAAGGCACTGTCGCCCAGTCGTGCCAAGCAGCGCCGTAGGCTCCACTCTCCCGACCAGTGGCTGCCCCCACACAAGGCACTGTCGCCCAGTCGTGCCAAGCAGCGCCGTGGGCTCCACTCCCCGACCAGAGGCTGCCCCCACGAGGCACTGTCGCCCAGTCGTGCCAAGCAGCGCCGTGGGCTCCACTCTCCCGACCAGAGGCTGCCCCCACACGAGGCACTGTCGCCCAGTCGTGCCAAGCAGCGCCGTGGGCTCCACCCCCGACCAGTGGCTGCCCCCACACAAGGCACTGTCGCCCAGTCGTGCCAAGCAGCGCCGTAGTCTCCACTCTCCCGACCAGAGGCTGCCCCACACAAGGCACTGTCGCCCAGTCGTGCCAAGTAGCGCCGTAGTCTCCACTCTCCCGACCAGAGGCTGCTCCACACAGGCACTGTCGCCCAGTCGTGCCAAGCAGCGCCGTAGGCTCCACTCTCCCGACCAGAGGCTGCCCCCACACAGGAGCAGTCGTGCCAAGCAGCGCCGTAGGCTCCACTCTCCCGACCAGAGGCTGCCCCCACACGAGGCACTGTCGCCCAGTCGTGCCAAGCAGCGCCGTGCGCGTCGGCCGGCTTCGGCCGATTCGGCGTTTCTCGAAGCCGAGTGCGACGCGGCCGGGCGGCGGCGAGCCGACGACGGACGGCGCCGTTTTCGTTCCCTTCCCCTCCCCGCGCCGCCGGTTGGCGCCGCCGCCACCGACGCTTCGGGGCCGCCCGACGACCTGCCCGATCGCCATCTCGTCTTGCAGCGGCGTGCCGAATCGTGCCGGCGCGGCCGACCCTTCCAGGGCGGTCGGGCTTGCCGGCATCGGACGTTCGACTCTCCCGTCCCGGCCACGGCCCACGGGTGTCAGACGTTCGACCCTGCCGTCCCGGCCACGGCCGACGGGTGTCGACGTCCGTCCGGCCACGGCCCACGGGTGTCGGACGTTCGACTCTCCCGTCCCGGCCACGGCCCACGGGTGTCAGACGTTCGACCCTGCCGTCCCGGCCACGGCCGACCGGCGTCGGCTCGCCGCGTGACCGCTGTGACGACAGAGCGCCGGCCGACATGCCAGTCCGGCCGGCGCGTAAGACGTCGGAGCGGCGCGGCGGCACGCGCGGCCGGCGCCGGCCGCCGGCCGGCCTCCGCCCAGCCAGATCAAAGCCGGCCGACGGCCGCCGGCGCCCGCTCCCTCGGCGCGCGCTGAGCGGCACAAACTCAGTCACGGCTGGCCCGCTCCTCGGCGCGCGCTGAGCGGCACAAACTCAGTCACGGCTGGCCCGCTCCCTCGGCGCGCGCTGAGCGGCACAAACTCAGTCACGGCTGACCCGCTCCCTCGGCGCGCGCTGAGCGGCACAAACTCAGTCACGGCTGGCCCGCTCCCTCGGCGCGCGCTGAGCGGCACAAACTCAGTCACGGCTGGCCCGCTCTCGGCGCGCGCTGAGCGGCACAAACTCAGTCACGGCTGGCCCGCCCTCGGCGCGCGCTGAGCGGCACAAACTCAGTCAGGGCTGACTATAGATGTCGGCTTCAGCAGGAGTCCGATGTCTAGTCTAGGAGACGATGGTTAGGTTATATATAGATTATGGTTCTCAGAGACGACGACAACCAGATCGAGCAATAGGTGGAAACCCTGGCGGCAGTTGGGGTTGGGATATCCTGGAGTGCATACGACCAATTTTAGGGGCGGGAGCAGGGAGTTCAATTGGTCGTAGTCATAGGTCAGTACACGTTAACACCAGTGGTGATCAAGCACATTGGTGCCTACTAGAGATGGTGGTTCCAAGTGCTTGCACACTAGCACTCACTACATCAGTGTAACAGCACATTAAAATGGACGTCTTGACGGTCGTCGAAAGTAGCACAGGAACTGTCGAACACGTTAATGAGGAAAGTCGTCACGTAAGCATGCACCACCAGTAGCCACTGTTCGATGCAAGCGCCTCGTAATGCACGAGCGAGCGCTCAGATCGAGAGATGTACCTTCTAGTCAGACTCAGACTGAGACTAATGTACTCAACGCTAAATTCAAACATGTTCGGCTTTCATCGATGCAGGTCGGCACAAACGTCGCTCGCTCTTTGGAAGAGTACCCCATCACCGGTGTGGGGGGGGGGGGGGGGGGGTGGCGCTCCGTGACAGAATTGCATCATGTACTTCATGAGCAGACGCTGTAGGTATGCAGCAAGCCAGCACCGACGCGTGTGGTTCGTTTTCGCCTCGCAACGAGATTTCGGCAACACAGGCCTGTCACACCAGAGTTAGAAGGTGTTGATTTTGGAGTGCAGAGCACCACGATGATGTGTCTACCCTCCTCCCAACTCGAATGATTTTGAGCTAAAAGTGCAATGCATAAACTGTATGATAAATATACACGCCCTGTACAATAAACACCCGGTTGATTTTTTATCTCCAGTTTTTCTCCGAAGCCTGGGAAAATGTAGAATGAGATGCTCATACAGGAACTCTCGAGCGCGCCCAACTCCATTTGGAATTGCATCAATCATTGCCCTTGGGAATATGACACTCCTCTGGACGAGTGCCACTTTCCCCAATCCCCATCGAAATTCCTGGACCTGCCCCTGCAGCAAGGTGTCGTAGTGCGCAAATGAAACCACAAAACGAAACTTTACGAGGAAAGTCGTTGCATCTATGTTTTTAAAACCTTATTTACATCACCGATGGTTAATGGTAACGCTCTGCTACTTGGTTTTTGCATGACAATAAATAGTCATAGCATGATTATTGAGCACTTTCACTTCGAGTTCTTTTCTATCTTACTGATGGCGCAATATGATCCTGATGGTCGATGCACCACTAAGCTCCATTTCATCATCATCCATTACTTGCTAGATACTAATCAGACTTGAAACTTTATTATGCTATTACATACTGCTTGCGTGTAAAACTTGCCATTTTCATCGCCAACCTCCAGGGTAAAATTTGACGAATTCCCTTAGATCTGATACACCAAGAAATATGAATATGAACGCATTGCGTCACGAATCAATAATGCATGAATGTGCCACACTTGTTCATTCTGGAGCACTTTGTCCCGACTTAGGCTGGGCTGACCGCGACGATTGCAGCTATTGCATGGCGTCCTGACGTCATTCACCGTAATGGGCTCAGGATGATGTCACGCAAACAAGAGAACGGCATTACAACGGCTCCTAGAATGGCCGGATTCGAGACGTCCGCCTCGGCTTGAACTGCCGACTCCGCACAGAGTGACCGATCTCAGGAAGTGCTGAGCGGTGCATCTCGTGTTATGTATGACCAGCCGAGCACGCGGTGGAGACACTCTATCCAGCTCGTCCACTCGGTGCGTTCGATTTGAGGACAAAGGCACTGGAAAATCGCATGCGATTGCGTTGTTGTTCCAATGGTATTCGAGGATAGCAAAAACAATACTAAGGGAGATCGTGGGGGAAAACTAGCCACAACATACACCGGGCTGTTTCGACAGGAAATGCTCGTTGAAAGCGTAATTTGCCTTGAGCACAGGCATCTGAATACGAGTTTCTACGGGGTGAAAAGTTGAGTGTGTCTTCCTTTTAGTATCAAAGTTGGGATGGGCGGTTTCGCCCTCTACCCTCCCCCGGCTCCAGTGGCCATACTAAGGGACACGGAGTTCAGCCTAAAGAAAGAAACCAATCTGAGGAGAGAAAAAGAAAGAGAGAGAGGAGAGAAAGAGAGAGAGAGAGGCCATCACGACATGACATAGTCTGAGAGAGGAGAGAAAGAGAGAGAGAGAGAGAGAGAGAGAGAGAGAGAGAGAGAGAGAGAGAGAGAGAGAGAGAGAGAGAGAGAGAGAGAGAGAGAGAGAGAGAGAGAGAGAGAGAGAGAGAGAGAGAGAGAGAGAGAGAGAGAGAGAGAGAGAGAGAGAGAAAGAGAGAAAGAGAGACACCACCGCAACATGACATAGCCTGTCATCCCTCAACAGCCACCACCGTTACAACAGCGCCTCACACCACTACGGGGCTGACGGCTGAGATGGTGCGTCATCAGAAGCAGGACAATGGTCGGCAGGGCGATCATGACGCCATCAGAGGAAACACTCCTCCCGTCAGAGCCAACACGGCCCGAGCAGTGATCATCAGAGCCGGAACGGCGGTCGTCAGAGCAGGAACGGCGGTCATCAGAGCCGGAACGGCGGTCATCAGAGCCGGAACGGCGGTCATCAGAGCCGGAACGGCGGTCATCAGAGCCGGAACGGCGGTCATCAGAGCCGGAACGGCGGTCATCAGAGCCGGAACGGCGGTCATCAGAGCCGGAACGACGGTCATCAGAGCCGGAACGGCGGTCATCAGAGCCGGAACGGCGGTCATCAGAGCCGGAACGGCGGTCATCAGAGCCGGAACGGCGGTCATCAGAGCCGGAACGGCGGTCATCAGAGCCGGAACGGCGGTCATCAGCGCCTCGATGGCGGCCATCAACTCAGCACGACACTCATCACGACCGAACGGACGGTGCTCAGAGCCGTCGCGCCGATCACCGAAGCCGAGCCGACGGCAGCCGGAGCCGGGCTGAGACAGCCTTCGGAGCTGCAGCCGAGCTGCAGCCGAGCTGCAGCCGAGCTGCGGCGCGGCGGCCGAGAGAGCCGGCAGTACTCGGCGCGCGGCCCGTCAGCGGCGTGATGCGCACCTTCAGTATGAATAATCCGGCCGGTGAGCACGGCAGTCGGCGGTGACGCATGCCACCGGCCGACAAGAGAACTGCATTAGTGGCTGGCGCCAATTGGAGGGCGCCGCCGGCGGCTGGTGGCGCTGTCATTAGTAACACACAGTCGTTAGTCCTGAGCTCATACTTCACGGAGACTGGCTGGCGCGCCGCTGTGGCGAGCCGACGTCCTGCACGTGCCAGTGTGGTCAGCCGACGTCCTGCACGTGCCGGTGTGGCGAGCCGACGTTCTGCACGTGCCGCTGTGGCCAGTCCCACACACACCGGTGTGGCCAGTCCCACACACACCGGTGTGGCTAGTCCCGCACACGCCGGTGTGGCCAGTCCCACACACACCGGTGTGGCTAGTCCCGCACACACCGGTGTGGCCAGTCCCACACACACCGGTGTGGCCAGTCCCACACACACCGGTGTGGCCAGTCCCACACACACCGGTGTGGCCAGTCCCACACACACCGGTGTGGCCAGTCCCACACACCGGTGTGGCCAGTCCCCACACACCGGTGTGGCCAGTCCCACACACACCGGTGTGGCCAGTCCCACACACACCGGTGTGGCCAGTCCCACACACACCGGTGTGGCCAGTCCCGCACACGCCGGTGTGGCCAGTCCCACACACACCGGTGTGGCCAGTCCCACACACACCGGTGTGGCTAGTCCCACACACACCGGTGTGGCCAGTCCCACACACACCGGTGTGGCTAGTCCCACACACACCGGTGTGGCTAGTCCCGCACACACCGGTGTGGCCAGTCCCACACACACCGGTGTGGCCAGTCCCGCACACGCCGGTGTGGCCAGTCCCACACACCGGTGTGGCCAGTCCACACACCGGTGTGGCCAGTCCCACACACACCGGTGTGGCCAGTCCCACACACACCGGTGTGGCCAGTCCCACACACACCGGTGTGGCCAGTCCCGCACACACCGGTGTGGCCAGTCCCACACACACCGGTGTGGCCAGTCCCCACACACCGGTGTGGCCAGTCCCACACACACCGGTGTGGCCAGTCCACACACACCGGTGTGGCCAGTCCCACACACACCGGTGTGGCCAGTCCCACACACACCGGTGTGGCCAGTCCCCGGTGTGGCCAGTCCCACACACGCCGGTGTGGCCAGTCCACACACCGGTGTGGCCAGTCCCGCACACACCGGTGTGGCCAGTCCCACACACACACCGGTGTGGCCAGTCCCGCACACACCGGTGTGGCCAGTCCCGCACACACCGGTGTGGCCAGCTGCCTCTGGCCCCCTCAAGACCACTGACTCTGAAGGCAGGGTGTGAAAATGCCTGTCCAGACATGAAGCCAGACTTCTTGTGCCCGGTAGCGCTATGTTTTGCCAGACTATTTCAGAACATATTTAATCCGGGTTATTATATTATATATTATATTATTTATGATATATATGTGTATGTACACACACACACGCATATATATATATATATATATATATATATATATATATATATATATATATATATATATATATGTATTTATATATATCTATATATATATATATAGTCATGTATATCTTTACATATATACATGTGTATGCTACATAGTTCCTGGGAATGATGCATCGCACAAATAATACGCAGATTATGTGTTTGGGATGCAGACGTTCATGCATAGACCCTTCAGTACACAGCGTTTAACAAACGATAGCACTTGGAAAATGGCAAGCAGCTGAAGATTCCGAGACAGTCATGTGACGAATAGTTTAGCTCATCTCCTTGCGGCTATCCAATGGTTATTCTTGCTGTAGATTCAGCCCATGCTGTGAGTCTCGATCTTTAATTCATCTTACCCTTCATTCGAATATAAGCTGCTTCCAGCGTCCTCCTTATCCCTTTACTGACGTTCACCTAAACATCATGCCTTCCCCTCAGCCTGGCAATTTCCACGCTCTTCAACGTGCACAATCGCGGCATTGCATGTTATACGGTGGCGGCACATGGCGACTGACGAGGACGACGACGAGGAGCGCTGGACGAGCGCGGGGAGGAGGCCGGCGGGCTGTTGCGCTCACCTGCTGCAGACACAGGATCGGCCACCGAACCGCCAGGATCACAGGATCAGGATCAGGCCACCGAACCGTCGTAGACAGCCGACGGATTGGCCGCAACTGCACTCGTATCGCTTGTCTGCATCTCTGCGTCTCTTGATGACCCGTGAAGACATGCATCCGATTGCCTCCGACTCGCGCAAAAACCGTGGCGCTTCCGGAGGTAAGCGGGTAAGCGCAACCAATCTCAACAATTCGCCACAGCGCATTTGAGCTTAGGATGCCTGCTCCATATTTCACAAAGAAACTCAATTGTGAAGAAGTGCCTTCAATTTCGCCCACGCCCATTGAAAACCAATCCGATTCAGCCGCAAATTGGCTCTACTATTTTGGCAATATCGGACTTATCTGCCGGACATGGTGTACATACCTCAAACTTAACCTCCTATCAAAGCTGGAGCAACGAAATTCGCAGGATGGATGGGTACGGTAGTGAACTCTATTGTGTGCAAATGTCATGACCTTAGGTCAATATCTTGAAGGTCAAATGAGGTCAAATACGTAAAAATTGTCTTGCTTTGCGTGACTTGGCTTATCATTGTCATGGATCGCTGTGATTGCGTTTAAATGCTCCAAAATTGGCATCCATGATGTTTTGAACATTACTAATGATGCAATACAGATGCTAAACTCAACATTTGACCTCAGGTCACCTATATAACATCACTTCATCCCGTCATTACCTGCTCCAGTTACCGGAACCGGGCCACCCGCCCGACTGCTCCGTCGGGCTGCTCGGCGCAATCGGCTTCGCAAAGAAAGGAGTGAAGTACATGAATAAAGTATGGAAACGCTTAGGTACAGAATGACAAATAGTAGTTTTCAGGATGTGTATGGAGTAACATGCGAAGTGACATCAATCGCATGACAGTCATTTGCATTAATGGCAGCATTCCAGTTGACCAAGTTTGGTTCCATTAACCTGCCATGAACTTGAACTGACCTGACCTCGGTGACCTAACATGACTTTGAAACTACATAGCATAAAAATATGCACCAAACAAGTCGTTAGTTTTGTCAGGCGCTACGAATTTGTTTACTTTAACGGCCCCTAACTCTAAACAATATGCAACCGATTTCCGTTTTTCTTGCTTTACACAACGCGCCGGTCATTTCTCAGCAAGTACGCAAAAACTAAAATATATCGACCAGTAAAATCTGGAGCTATGTACGCAATACCGGAGAGGTGGCGGATTTCGCTCCCTCCTCCAGGGCGCGTGTTAATTCACTACGCCAACTCGAGCTGGCAACGCGCCACGCTGTGTCGCGGTCCTACGTCTCACTGCCGTTCCGGTCAGACTATGGCGCACACAGCCCGTCGGCACAGCGGATGGCCGGCGCCGTCCGTCGTCACTGGAGGCCACCAGGCGCGCCGGTCACGTGGTGGCGTGACGTAACCGGGGTCAACTGGCCGTGGCTGCGCGCAGGACAGAGGCGGCGCCAACTGAGGTGTGGCGTGTATTGCAGGCCACTGGCGCCGACTGAGGTGCGGTGTGTATTGTAGGCTGAGGTGTGGCGTGTATTGCAGGCCACCGGCGCCAACTGAGGTGCGGTGTGTGTTGTAGGCCACCGATGCCGGCTGAGGTGCGGTGTATATTGTAGGCTACCAGCGCCGACTGAGGTGCGGTGCGTATTGTAGGCTGTGGTGTGGTGTGTATTGTAGGATGTGGTGTGGTGTGTATTGTACGATGTGGTGCGATGTGTATTGTAGGATGTTATGCGATGTGTATTGTATGATGTGGTGCGGTGTGTATTGTAGGATGTGGTGCGATGTGTATTGTAGGATGTGGTGCGATGTGTATTGTAGGATGTGGTGCGATGTGTATTGTAGGATGTGGTGTGGTGTGTATTGTAGGCTGCCGGCGCCGACTGAGGTGCGGTGTGCATTGTAGGATATGGTGCGATGTGTATTGTAGGATGTGGTGCGGTGTGTATTGTAGGATGTGGTACGGTGTATATTGTAGGCTGTGGTGCGGTGTGTATTGTAGGATGTGGTGCGGTGTGTATTGTAGGATGTGGTGCGATGCGTATTGTATGATGTGGTGCGGTGTGTATTGTAGGATGTGGTGCGGTGTGTTTTGTAGGATGTGGTACGGTGTGTATTGTAGGATGTGGTGCGGTGTGTATTGTAGGATGTGGTGCGATGTGTATTGTAGGATGTGGTGCGGTGTGTATTGTAGGATGTGGTGCGGTGTGTATTGTAGGATGTGGTGCGGTGTATATTGTAGGCTACCAGCGCCGACTGAGGTGCGATGTGTATTGTAGGCTGTGGTGCGGTGTGTATTGTAGGATGTGGTGCGGTGTGTATTGTAGGATGTGGTGCGGTGTGTACTGTAGGCTGCCGGTGCCGACCTAGGTGCGGTGTGCATTGTAGGTCCCGGCGCCGTGAGTGCCACTGCAAACCCATTCGTTTGAACACAGATTTGGAGTACTTCAGGAGAATATTGTGACGAAGCTGGTAGCTTTCAAAGTGGAAAGGGCACACCTGCCTCTGAGTGAGGAATGGAGGGGAGATCGGGTCTAGTCGATACACGAGATGGTTAGTGCAGCAGCATTTTCTCCGAATGCATGGAGCCAATTGCCATTGATATGGCTGACTGACTGATTGCCATGGTTCGCAGACAGACAGACAGACAGACAGACAGACAGGCAGACAGACAGACAGACAGACAGACAGACAGACAGACAGACAGACAGACAGACAGACAGACATACAGACAGACATACAGACAGACAGACAGACAGACAGACAGACAGACAGACAGTCGCAGTCACGCACAGACGAGCTCGGCCTGAAGATCACGGACCTGTCGAACGGCTCATCTGGAACGACTCGGCTTAGCGGGGTGCGGAATGCGGCCCTTCCAATGAATCACGTGGCCTGTTAGTCTCGCACCAGATAGAGTGTAGCGTGCTACGTGACTATAGCATGGCTCTCACATCACTGGGCCGACGGTTAATTGGGTGGTGGTCTGAGCTTGACCTTGATCTGAGCTTTGTCTTGATCTGAGCTTTGTCTTGGTCTGAGCTTTGTCTTGGTCTGAGGCTTCGTGGTGGTCTGAGCTTGATGGGTGGTTCGAGCTTGGTGGTGGCCTGAACTTTGTGGTGGCCTGGGCGTGGTGGGTGCTCTGGGCTTGGTGGTGGTCCGAATTTGCTGGTGCTCTGAGCTTGGTGATATTCTGAGATTGATGTGGTCCGGGCTTGGTTGGTAGTTTCAGTTCGGTGGTGGTTTGAACCTGGTCTAACCTTGCTGCTGATCTAAGCTTGGTGGTGACCTGAATTTGGTGGTAGTCTGAGCTACGTGGTGGTCTGAGCTTTATGGGTGCTTCGAGCTTGGCGGTGGTCTGAGCTTGGTGGTGATTTGAGCTTGGTGGTAGGCCGGAATGCCTCGTCATCAGGATTGCGCCATGCTCGTTTCCCGAGTGTGCATGTTTGTGAGGCCAACATCAATCTGGTCCTTTTACATTGTGGATAGCATTTGCATGCACATTTTAACCCTTGGTGGTGGGTGTGGAAGCAAGTGTGGAGCATGGGCTCATGCCGCCATGCTTTTTTGGGATCATAATTTAACTACCCTGCGAGGGCTACATGCGAATAATCAACGTAAAATTACTTGGCCACGCTACTTCTTTCAGACGTCTCTACATCCTTAAGCTGTAGTCATCATTTTAAGCACGTGGTTTGAGGCGATATTTCCCCCTGACTGGGGAAGGGGCAACGTAAGACCTGGAACTCCTTTGATTCTTGCGAAAGTTTCAGCTATAATTACCCTGAAAATAGCTGCATTGGAATCTTTGATGTGATTGCTAACTTTTGAGATGCATGCGATTTGTATTTATTTACATTACATCCCCAAACATTAGGGATTGCAATATTTGCATGCGGGCGATTACCAATTCAGTCGCGATCCACTGAAGACGGTTTTGATCCTCCCTATACATATTCGTCTTCGGACTGTAGCGCCTCTCTCCCCTGTCCCCACATCAAGGCTGCCGTCTGCTATTGTACTCCCACCATTGTCGTTCTGGATGCCGATGTGACCCGTCTGAGGTTTTCTGAAATCATTCTTTAACTAATCAAGATAACATGCCGAAATTTCACCCACCTTTGCATTGTTAGCTGTAGGTTGAACTCTATGTGGAAGCACGAGTTGCAGTATTTCAAGGTCACATAGTTAGGACAGGTCAAAGCTAGGATATGCCCACATTGTCATGTGGTTTCATAATCCAACGTTGTTACTTCCCTCGTCTTACTCGAAAATATTTCTTCGAGTACTGACGTTAACTTTTGAAATTCAGGCTAATTTTCCCAGACCTATGTTTAGTTCCGATTCAACTTTTCAACCGTGTCAGCGTTAGTGACAACTCAGATGCAGTCAAAAGCGAAGAACGAATCGGTAAGTCACCAGAATGCATACTACAAAGCAACCGGAAGTCAAATAACGGATTCAAAGTTCTCTTCCCGCAAATTCCAAAGCCCCCACGACTGTGTTGACGCTAGTGAGTGTGACGCTACACGCTGCCACCCGTCTTCATCATTAGTGTCCACAACGACTGCCAGTCTTAGCGTAGACACATCTGGTGGTGGATTGGTCCCCGTGTGTCTGTGGGGGGGGGGACGTCTGCTCATCAGACGGAGGTGTTGCTTTCTCTTCGCGAGCCGTGCACAACACAACGGGCGCGACTCGGCGCGTGGAGAGAGGTGCGCCTCGGTGCCCCCAGCCCCCACGCTCGCGCGATCCCACGAGAGAGGTGCGCCTCGGTGCCCCTCGTCGTCACGTGACGTCTCCGGGAACTCACGCCGACGCGAGTTCCCGGAGACGCCGACCGGCGTCAGCTGTGAATGATTATGTTGGAAGCGGATGCCTCGCCATCGGACCCACTGGAGGCTCCCGGGGAATCGGTTGCGCGGTAATTGATGACTCGTATATCACACGGAGGTGTCGCACCCGCGGCGAAGGTCGAGCACGGCCCGGGCGTCGGCCCCGACCGTCGTTTGCCACCGCGGCCGGGCAAGATAATCGCTCAGAAGGGAGACAAAGCGTTCGACGAGACGGTTATGAAGGGCCATCGGTTTCCCAGATGCGGATCGGATGCGCTGCCGGGCCGGACGGTCGCAGATTTACATGCATTGCATATCGGGAATCCGTCAATGCCACCGTGCAGCGAACAGACGCAAAGCGTGCGCCGGGAGCCGGCCGACGGAGCCCTGGCCGGGTATGGCGGCGAGCGAACTGGCGGGGCACCGATGTGTGAGCTTGCGTCGTGTTTCGTGCTTCCCAGTCGCGTCATCGCTGTCCCAGCGGTGGGACAGCGATGGGACAGCGGCGGGACAGCGGTGGGACAGCGGCGGGACAGCGATGGGACAGCGGTGGGACAGCGATGGGACAGCGGGGACAGCGGCGGGACAGCGATGGGACAGCGGCGGGACAGGGGACAGCGGTGGGACAGCGGCGGGACAGCGATGGGACAGCGGTGGGACAGCGGCGGGACAGCGATGGGACAGCGGCGGGACAGCGATGGGACAGCGGTGGGACAGCGATGGGACAGCGGTGGGACAGCGATGGGACAGCGGTGGGACAGCGGCGGGACAGCGATGGGACAGCGATGGGACAGCGATGGGACAGCGGGGGGACGGCGGAGGCCGACAGACGGTCGCCGCTCGTCAATAAACGCCGCCGTGCCGATGCGTTTGGCAGCCGATACCGTCACGTCGCGTCACAGAACGTGTTCCGCGCTGTGGGCCTGTTTCATCAGCCGACCAATCAGCGGCGGCGCTGGCCCGAGCCGACCAATCACAGACGGTCGTCACGGCGGCTTGGGACTTGGGAGGCCAGCTCCAGACAGTAAACGCTGTCGGTGCCTCGTTTATGTGGCCGATTGCATGCATCCAGCTCCGTGCATATGCACTCACTCTTCACGGCGCGTGTAACCTAAGAATTTCAGCCGTTTCGTCGGCGGATTTTATTAAATAAACAATTGCGATGGCTTTTGCAGGTTGCATGCCATTCCACTTCGGCATGCACGGGATCTCCATCATATGCATTCACGCGCCACACACACACATACGCATAAGTATATATATACATATATTTGCATGTTTATATATTGCATGGATTTCAAACCTCAAAATCAGCAAACCCAGCTTCAGTGTTGCAAGGTGCAGCGCAGGAAAAAACGACGTGGATGGGATCATTTTGCGGCACATCACAACTAATCAGATATTGCGTTTGAGTCAGTAAAGTACAATAAATGGTAAGCTTCCACTCCTTCCCTTTCTTTCCTAGCAAACCATGCAGCTATAAACACCAAATATGAACGGGAGGTCGCCTCTCTCTCTGCAAGCCTCGCTCTCTGATCGAGGGCGCAGAGTGAGAGGGGGGGGGGGGAGCTTGAGGCAGATGTCCCCCGTAAGCATACTTCACGCGCTGGCAACCGGAGAATGGTGCACGGCAGACTTGACATTGCTGATTATTCCCCGGTTGATCTTTAAGTTTGAAATATGTTCAGGTCACAAAATGTCACTCAGCTATGATCCGATTTGTGGAAGTGCATGTAGTGAACCGTTGCCAGCAGGAAGCCAATCAGGACTTTCTTAAGGGGGCGCGACCTAAAACAAACGGCGTACAGAGACTACCTTCGGGACGCGAAATGGACCGAAATTTTCTGGTTTGGCGTGGTGTTTATCCCAAAATGTTTTGATTCACCTAATGTATTTCGTCATTTTAGGCTATTTTATACCTATTCCATATATTTTAGGGTATTTTGTGTTGCTTTTTTAAGGGCCGCCCCACGGATCCTGACTATGCCCCTGCTTGCCTGACCCAAAGCTTAAAGTGTTACATTTCAGATCGTGTGCCCATATAAAACTTGTATTCTTTTTTAGATGCTAACAGAGTCTTTTTTGCACATATAGAAGCTTATTGTGAACTATCATAGTTTCATACAACGAAGAATGGCTCTTAAGTGCTCCTGGGTTTTAGACATTGCGTGAGACCAAATGTACGACCCTCAATATACCAGGAGGTGCTGAGTTTACATCAAAAGTAGCGTTAGGGATTATGCTATATTACTCAACGTTTCGGCCAGGGGCCATCGTCAGGAGTCTAGGAGTTTAGACTCCTGACTCCTGAGTCTAGTCTAGGAGTCTAGACTCCTGACGATGGCCCCTGGCCGAAACGTTGAGTAATATAGCATAATCCCTAACGCTACTTTTGATGTAAACTCAGCACCTCCTGGTATATTGAGGGTCGTACATTTCGTCTCACGCAATATCATAGTTTCACCTGATCTGACATCTTAGCCATGGGTGATGAGGTCCAAGAAAACGTCAATTTGTAAAAACTTTAGCTACCTTCCGGTGCCTTGTCTACAAATGTTATCACAAATATATTGCGGAATCACTGAAAAGGCTCTCTCAAATACGTGTCCGTTTGGTTGTCCTCAAAGCTACTGAGGAGCACCCTAGCAGCTCCCCAGCTCCCATAGTAGGGAGCTGTAGGCGTGGGGTGCTAGGGGAGCACGCTACGACTACAGCTCCAGAAAGGCCCTGCCAGGCGTTTGGTGGAGCCCTCGCAACTCCCGAGTGGCGCCCATACAACACCACGTAGCGCTTTGAAAGCTAGAGTAGCTGCTGTGTAGTCCTGACAGCTAGAGAAGCGCCCTCCTCGTAGTCCTTCAAGGCCTAGGGGTGTTTTGACACCCAAAGTGACGCCAGGATAGTTAAAGTAGGGTATTGTATTTTAGGACAGAAGCAGGCATAATCCACTTTTACAAGTGGCTTGCCCTTGCTCTTGTCAATCAGCTAAAAAAAGCTAACAACAATCCCAATGCTAACTAACACACAACACAGCTTAATGCCAAAGAGGTTCATGCAACTGCGCCTCAGTAAACAGTGGAAACGAAGTGAGCCAGCGCATGTTTTTTTTTTAATCGGTGCGCATACGCTGATCTGATAGACCGATGGCACGTTCATTGTAGTGTTTGGCGGCGCGGACACCAAATAGGAGGAGGGTAGTCTAGGGGTGAGGTGCCCGTCTCACGATCGAAAGATTGTGGGTTCGAGTCTCACCCGTCGCTACTTTTCGCCCGCGGCCAATTGGCGTGAGAAATTGGCGACGCTACATGACTCAGCGGTCGACATGTCCTAAGAATAAACGATAACCAACCAAGGACGTCAAATCGTTCGGCATCATGACCGGCTCCGGCTTGCGAATGTAAAGCATATGTGATCGGTGAGCGAGACACCGCGCTCTGACACCTAAAGTGACTCGCGCCCTGACAGGCAGTCTCAGGATGCAGTAGATAGCATAGGACGCACTGATGGCCCCAGCGGCGTCCGAACTGCTGCATAGAAGCACTGTGACAGCTCAAGAGGATACCTGACAGCTGCAGAGGGACACTGTGACAGCTCAAGAGGATACCAGACAGCTGCAGAGGGGCACTGTGACAGCTCAAGAGGATACCAGACAGCTGCAGATGGGCAATGTGACAGCTCAAGAGGATACCAGACAGCTGCAGAGGGGCACTGTGACAGCTCAAGAGGATACCAGACAGCTGCAGAGGGGCACTGTGACAGCTCAAGAGGATACCAGACAGCTGCAGATGGGCACTGTGACAGCTCAAGAGGATACCAGACAGCTGCAAAGAGGCACTGTGACAGCTCAAGAGGATACCAGACAGCTGCAGAAGGGGCACTGTGACAGCTCAAGAGGATACCAGACATCAGGAAGCTGCAAAGCTGCAGAGGGGCACTGTGACAGCTCAAGAGGATACCAGACAGCTGCAGAGGGGCACTGTGACAGCTCAAGAGGATACCAGACAGCTGCAGAGGGGCACTGTGACAGCTCAAGAGGATACCAGACAGCTGCAGAGGGACTGTGACAGCTCAAGAGGATACCAGACAGCTGCAGAGGCAGATGGCACTGTGACAGCTCAAGAGGATACCAGACAGCTGCAGATGGGCAATGTGACAGCTCAAGAGGATACCAGACAGCTGCAGAGGGGCACTGTGACAGCTCAAGAGGATACCAGACAGCTGCAAAGAGGCACTGTGACAGCTCAAGAGGATACCAGACAGCTGCAGATGGGCACTGTGACAGCTCAAGAGGATACCAGACAGCTGCAGAGGGGCACTGTGACAGCTCAAGAGGATACCAGACAGCTGCAGAGGGGCACTGTGACAGCTCAAGAGGATACCAGACAGCTGCAGAGGGGCACTGTGACAGCTCAAGAGGATACCAGACAGCTGCAGAGGGCACTGTGACAGCTCAAGAGGATACCAGACAGCTGCAGAGGGGCACTGTGACAGCTCAAGAGGATACCAGACAGCTGCAGATGGGCACTGTGACAGCTCAAGAGGATACCAGACAGCTGCAGAGGGGCACTGTGACAGCTCAAGAGGATACCAGACAGCTGCAAAGAGGCACTGTGACAGCTCAAGAGGATACCAGACAGCTGCAGAGGGGCACTGTGGCAGATCAAAAGGATACCTGACAACTACAGATGTGACAGGGGCACTGTGATAGCCCAAGAGGATACCAAGTAGCTGCAGAGGGCGCCATGACACTCCAAGGAGGCACTCGTGTTCCTCTAGAGGCTCTTTTGCAGTCAGGATTTCCGAAGAACTCTAGATAGTTGCCTCGGGAGCTCCATAGGAACGTTCTAACACCTGCACCGGTGGATTTAGCATGCAACCCCAAGTTGCAAGGGATGCCACTGCAACTCTCCGTGGAAGCCAAGTGAACAGTTGATCCTGTTCAATCATCCGCTGCATTCGTCGGCGGCTTTACGCGTTATAAACCTGCATCCATCACCCGGGAACTATGGCATAATACCCCATCATGAACTTCCATTGGGTTGGCTACACTTCTCAGAGGTTGGCTAGAGCAGGAGTTGAGTTCCCTACGCTTTTGATGTGGCCCAGACCACACCATCTTTGCCGTGACCCCACCAGCTTCTTGCTATCTTAACAACGGGGTGGGGCTCACCAACCGAGTTGGCGGCACTCATTGCCGTCATGCTTTGGGCTCTACCGATAATTGTCATACTTATTCACCGATGGACCAGAATCGTCCTTCAGTATCTCAATGTTAGGTGTTCTCACTTTTCGCCAGAGGCAATAGACTAACGCCGATGACGTGGCTAGCGTGAGTTCGGCAATTGGAAGAATATATAGACATTGTAAGCAAGTGGTGCTGTGATAAGTGCCCGTGATATTTGTGATGTTTTACGCTACTTTTGCTTCTGCAATAACCCCACAACAGTCTTCTGTCGGCAGAAGGATACCGGCCGAGTACGACGTCGGCGCCCCAGTCTCACCACGCATATCGACTCGGATTTTGATTTAGCCGTGTACTTAACCAGCCGGGAGCTATCGGGCGGCGTTGTTTATGGCGCCGCTGCGACGATCCGCGCCGGCCGGCGCCGCGACGCCGAGGCGCCAGCCAGCACCGCCGTCGGCGCCAGAAGGCGCTGGCGTCGGCGCCGCTCGTGACGTCACGCGCCGCCGATAGCGGCCGCGCCGGACGATACAGCGTACGATACAGGGCCGGGCGGAGCTGGCTGCACACTGCGCGGACGGAGGCGCCGCGCGTCGGTGGCGGGAGAGCGGCCACCCGGCGGCCACCCCGTCAGTTGACCACCCGGCGGACACCTTGTCCACTGGCCACCCGGCGGCCACCCGGCGGACACCCGGCGGACACCCCGTCAGTTGACCACCCGGCGGACACCTGGCAACCCGGCGGCCACCCCGTCAGTTGACCACCCGGCGGGCACCTTGCCCACTGGTCACCCGGCGGCCACCCGGCGGCCACCCCGTCAGTTGACCGCCCGGCGGCCACCCCGCCAGCCGGCCACCCGGCGGCCACCCCATCAGTTGACCGCCCGGCGGACACCTTGCCCACTGGTCACCCGGCGGCCACCCCGCCAGCCGGCCACCCGGCAGCCACTCCGCCACCCGGCCAGCTACCCACCCGGCGGACACCCCGCCCACTGACCACCCCGCCACCCCGCCAGCCCACCACCCGGCCCCGCGTACTCGGCACCATTTGGCGGGGGACTAGTGGCCCCTGTGGACACACGCACACACATCGTACTGCACCACTGAGCTCTGCTGAGCTCTAGGCTGTTCACTATATCGATGGACGATAGGAGTGCAGTTACACTGTGTGCTGTCCGATGTTTCCGCCCAAAACAGATAAGCGTTCAGCCAATTGCTGGGTGATATTTTTTCGGACGCCAATTACCGCGTTACCTCATTCTTTCCAGCTTGTCAACGGACGAAGCAATCATATGTGGTTGAAAAGGATGGATGTTTGATCAACTTGAAGCCTCAATCTTCCCCTGCCTCAATAGTCTGCCTACCCCTACTCCACCCTTACCCAACCCCCAACCTGCCAGGATCCAATGAGGATAATGATCAAACCACTTCAGAGATATTGTTTCCAGTTTTGCGCCATAATTTGTGTGTGCTTGTGTGTGTTGGATCTTCAGATGTACTTCTATATATCTTGCAGCACAAATGACAAGTAGTCCCGGAAACAATACAGCTTATGTCTGTGCACAAACATCAATTGTCAGCTAAATGATCATGCATGCATGTTTGGAATTCCTGGCTTTAATTTAGCTTTCTAGGTTTCCATGAAATAATCACACGAGGTCACTTCCGCTGACACATCCCATATTCGTCAAACTTACTTGTTTTGCTTGTTCTCTTCCCAAATACGGCCAATGAATAACGCTACCAACTCTCATTTTACATTCACCAGTTTTTCCAGACCGCCAGCACATTATTGCAAATCCAGCACATTATCATCACCTTTTACAAATCCAGACGCAACTTATTGAGCAAGCTTTTGCCTTATACCTTTTGTTCATTATGTACTTCATTCATGCATTTTAATCTCATTTTGTACTGAAGATGTTGCGATAATGGGACTGCGCTATTTATAATTACCCAATAATAAAATGAATTAGTTCCAAATGAATGAACCTCGATGTTTGTCATGTGCACTCACAATATTGCGCCATGCCTGTCAGAATCCTTCATTGGGACCAAGTGCGGATGCTATGCTAAGCTTATAGTTGCTACGTCAAATGTCAATATGACAGATGGAAAAATCACCGTCGAATTCTAGCTGGCCAGCACTATAGCATTTGTTTTTCCAGCAAAAAGCCAAAACTGCAAGGGCGCAGTAAAGGAAAAAAGGGCCCCTTCTCGGCCACGAATAGAATGAAGCGATATGTGCACTACCGCGCTAAAACGTCGGTTCGCACTTCATATTTGATTGACAGAGCGCCTGTCGCACTCGCCAAGGCGTCATTGAGGGCTCCGAACGAACCACGGCAGGTGCTGAAAACACGGGCTAGTGGATGTAGCTCTGTGTATGCCAGTCATAAGAAGAGCCTTTGGTGTTTGTTTGTATAGTCACGGGCCGATGCATGCATCCAGCCTCCAGAGTCAGTGATCTCAGAGGCGATTCTTCCACGAAAATTGGCCCCTGAAAGCGCCGATGTGTCACACCTCACCACTCCTCGGGTTCGAACACATAGCCTTCGGATCACAATCTCGACGCGGCGCCGAATGGGCTGCCGCAGTGCTGCCAAATGGTCGGAAGCCGACTGCGCTGTGAAATTCATGGCAAGCTGTCCGTGCACGAGAGCGACATGAAATAGCTCTCCTCTGAACAAAGGTTGCCAATACTTCAGGGGAAATATTGCGATGCAAGGTGGTAAAAATAGGTCTTTAAATTGCAGGAGTGGTTCTGAGTGCTGAACATGACAGACGTTGAACACTGCAATGCACAGGCGTCGAAAGCGTGACGATCGGGTTGGGTTGGGTTGGGTTGGGCTGTTTTGGGTTGAGTCCGATTGTGTTTGGCTGTGTTGGGTTAAGTTGGCTTTGGTCGGGATTAGCATGGGTTCGACTGTGTTTGGTTGTGTTTGGTTTAGGTGGGTTTGGTTGTATTGAGTTGTGTTGGATCAGGTTTGGCTGGGTTGGGATTGGGCTGGGTTGGACTGGGCTGAGTTTGGTCGGATTGAGTTGGGCTGGGTTTGGTTAGGCTGGGTTGGGTTAGGCTCGGTTAGGTTCGGTCGGGTCTGTCCGAGCTCCGCCGGGTCGAGACAGGTCGCTGGGTCGAGACAGGTCGGATCTGACAGAGAATAGCTGCTTGTATGACCTCGTCTTTGTTACACATTTGGCTCTCGAGAGCAGAATGAGTAAATACAAAGATGCTAAATTTCCAGTAGCTTCTTATGCGTTTGTTCTACATACGCTTTACAAATTTCAGGCCCAGGTTATAAAAGCTCATTGACCTGGGTCAAATGAGTGACGTTCCAAAATCTACAAAGTGACGTGAATCGGAGAAGTTGCAACAAATGAGTATCAAACTCAGAGCATGCCTTCATCAAGACGAACGAACAGCAGACCATCCCTTCATCAAGACGAACGACTCATCTGGACATTCTAAGTAAGGCCAATGCTGCTGACCTTAGGTCAGGTCAAGTTCTGTTTTTTTTTTCATACTGTACTGAGTGTGGAACTTCAATCTATGGGTAATTTGCCACGCTAAATATCATAAAAAGCAGGATATAAACATTCTGGGTCAAATCATGTGCCAAGGGTCAAGGGAATGTTGCTATTCCTCGTGATGTCACATCTGAATTCGGTTTCAGCTCCGCCCTGGTCGTGCCATCTGATGTTGGATGGCAATCCCGAGATGAACTGAGATGACCTGAGATGACCTGACGATTTGTGAACCGACTTTATTTGACTTCCCTGTGAAATTACTTTTCAACCAGTGTACATTGGGGCGAAGACTGGACTGATCGCTTTATCAATCTGTATATTGTCCCAATGTGACCTGTGGTCAGGCCACGAAGTCAGAGGCTGGGCCATTTACAAGGATGCTTCAGTGCCGTATTAGTTTTTTCTTGGAGCACGTTTTATGCTAGAAATTGTACTTCTATACTTTATGCTTCAATAATAACCTTCCGGACATATTTCGGAGCTTGAACTTCTTGGACTGATCCTCCGATGTGAACTGACCTGATAATGGAATTTTCAGATGCCAATCAGACAGAAACATTTTGGTTGAATGGTTCTGGTCAGAGGATCCGAGCACAAATATTCGTATTTTCCAGGTCATTATTCAAGGTAAAGATCATGACACTGGACCATTATACCATTATAAACCTCAGCTTGGCCATTATAAACCTCAGCTTGGCCGATAATTAAGAAATAAGACGTGATATGAGGCATATTCCTCCCCATGTCATTTCCCGCGTCCTTAACATACATAGTTCGGAAGTTGGTCTCAAGCCTGATGCTAGCCCGATCTAACGTTCCACGTCGTGATATTTTTCACTACGATTAATGCAAATACATTTACCCACTCTAATTTTGGAAGCCAATGTCGACAGAAAGCAAGCTCGCTCTGGCTTTTTTCCAACTCATTTCCAGGTTTCTAAATCGCAGTCGAGGTCCATATATTGACCAAATATGACCTCTGGTAATCTCATTGTCATTCCACATACAAGTATTGGGTATGTTTCGGGTCCTCTATGACCACAACTTTCAAACTGTGTTTTGCACTTCATCCTGGCTTTCGTAGATCGAAAGCTAAAGGAGGATTTTCCGCATGGCAACGATGACGCCACGTGACGTTTCCTTTTCCACTCGCACTGCGGGGGTGCGCTGCAATTTACATTCAGCGATCAGCGAATTGCGTGGCGTTGCCAAAATATTTGTTGCAGGGGCATCCTTGGCAGCAGGGCTTTGGCTTTTCACAGACGGCATAGGGCTCCGAAGATGCCCTAATAGGCCACTATCGATTGCTCCCGAAGCAGTCGGTACTAAGGTTGTCTGTGTCGACAGGGGCGGCTCTTTCGATGTGTCATGGAGATATGCTCCATGTGTCCCCTGGTATCCACCTCCGATATAAAATGACCTTTGAGGAACGAAGAGAAATATTGAAGTTTATTTTCTGAATATCTGCTTCGATTCACGAACCCATACGTCTGTGTGTTCGTAGCTACCAAGAGCAAAGTTAGCTACTTTCATTAAACTTGAATACTTCAGTTTCATTTCAATTACAGTTGATTCAAATGAAACTCAACCAATCCGTCTACTAAGCACATGGTGGACCTCTCTATCAGGTCGAGCTTGACACGCTTTGAACCATCCTCGCATTATTTTGCTACTGTTGGATTGTAGACCGAAAATTCGTGAAATTATTGGAGGCATTTCCGTTCGTTGGTGTAACGTTTTAGTCGGCTTTAAGCTTGCTGACATAGTGTGCATTTGACACAGATTAACCTAGATATGTTGGAAAATAACAGCTGAACGCTCTACCTTCTCTTCACCCAATCCCTTCAGCTTTGATAAGTGTCCAAACGGCCTTCCGTACCATTTCCGCTATGCTGGGAGGGCGGAAATCCTTCTTCCATGTCTCGAAGACAATAAGCGTCACATAAAAAACAATGCTACCGTTTAATAGACCTGTGTAGATTTGAAGAACGGACATAAAACACCGACTTCGGAATTTGCAGCAATAACTTCGTGGCGATGTTCCATGTATATCCGGGTATATTCCATGCATGCTGCTAACCCGTGAGGTAAGACAATTTTACGATCTTCCTTTGAAACGGCTGTCATCACGAGCGATATTCACGATAACTTCGATGGATTGGGCGGGGAGGGGATGCGATTAAGATGCACATATTATCTATGAGCTCCCATCATGGGGAAGTCCGCAGGGAGCTATGATGAACACAGAAGACTGGAGAAGAAGGAGCGAATCATGTTGCGAGTAACGACCCACCACGCCGAAGCAATACAAAACAAACAAAAGAAAATGAAGAGCGAAGCATAACGACACTAATGATAGTCATATACGGTCAAAGAATCCCCGAAGGGCTAAGTGCAATCACGAAGAAAAGGCGGATGACTGGTCTGTTGACCGGTATCTACAAATGAGAGCGCTCTTTTTTTTGTCCCTGAACAGAATGCACGCATTTCGTTTCAGGGGGTGTGCGCTTCTCTTCTCCCCGCCGCAGTCCTTCGCCATGCCGCTCAATATACCAGTCCTCCGCCAGACCGCTCCATATAAAGAGCAAAATTATTACCTCTATAGATATGCAAATGCACAATACATTGACTGCAAAGCCCATTGCAAGTAAAATCGCATTGGTGTGCAGGAGCCTGCCTCGCGTCCGGCCTCCGACACCGCTATGCTACACATCCGAAAAATTGGGCTGCCGTCGCTACCAGCGGCGCGGGCGGCGCGCGCTGTCAGAGACTGTCCGCGCTCGTGTCTACATACGACGTCGGCCGGGCGGGCGGGCCAGTATCCTAGCGAGCGGGGCGGTGGTGGGTCGCGCGCGCACTCGGTTGCGGTGCTATGCGCCTGGTGCAGACGCGCGCCGTCGGACGTCCTGAGCACTGGTGAACGGAGCCGCCGCGCGATGCGACCGCTGCTGCTGCTGCTGGCGCTGGCCGCCTGCGTCGGCGTCCTGGACGCCAAGCGGAGGACGCCGCCGCCCATCAAAGGCGACGAGGACCGGCGCCACCGCCGGCGACACCGCAAGTCTTCAGGTGGGTCGCTGCTGCCGCCTCGCCGCACGAGCGTGGTGAGCACGACGGCTGACGATCGGCCGACACTTGCCCGACACTGCCGACACTGCGTCAGCTTCCGCGCACACACGTCCACGAAGGCCGGCGGGATCTCGGCCTCCGGTGAAGGTCCCAGGGCTGCGCGGCGCAAACTTTCGACGGTAGAGGTGTGTACTGAGGATTGTAGGCGAGTGTAGGCGATCAGGTAGGGTGGCTACAGTAAGGGTCGATCAAAAAATTTGGTTTAACCCCGTTGAAGGAGGAGAATTGCGATATCCCTAGTTATTTGTACAGATTGGATATGATTGACTATGGATGGATTGGCTGCAGGAGCCGCGTCAGCTGAGAAACCGTGGTGGTCCCAGTCCCTGCCTATCCCGCCCCTTCTCTCCCCTCAATAATGCAAAGCGAGGAGAGATACAGTGGCCGCGGCCTCAATTGCGGGGCTCGTGCCCCCACAGCTAGCACATTATGGGAGGCCCTGTATAAGAGCTGCTTTAAGCTAGTTATTTCGAGAAACTATCGCCAGTAAACTTTGCTGAAGAGTCTGCAATTTTGTTGATGGCCTGAATGCTCCCGGGATCCGCCAGAGTGCGACCAAGACGTTGCATGGGATATCAGACGGTAGACTAGCCGGGCGGCACGAGTGTCCGAGGCCACGCGCAGGACGCTGCGAGTCCTGACCGGCTGCAGGTCCTCCCTCCGTCGGAGGCGACAGTCGCGCGCTGGTGAGGCCCCCGCCGAGCGGCGTCTGGAGCTGCCGCAGAGCCGAGCCTCGGCGAGCCGGCCGCGCCGCTCGCGCTGATATCACCAAAGGTCGGTACACTAGCGACGTTCACCCGCTGCACTGTAAACACTGCCGTCTAATGGCTGCAACTGCCTGCCGGCCGCCGCCGCGGCCGCGACCCACCGACCAGCGCCTACCGGGCCAGCCTGGGTCGGCCCAGGTCAGCCTGGGTCGGCCCAGGTCAGCCTGGGTCGGCCCAGGTCGTAGGTCAGCCTGGGTCGGCCAGGTCTCGCCTAGGTCAGCCTGGGTCGGCGCAGGTCAGTCTGGGTCGGCCCAGGTCAGCCTGGGTCGGCCCAGGTCAGCCTGGGTCGGCCCAGGTCAGTCTGGGTCGGCCCAGGTCGGTCTAGGTCAGCCTGGGTCGGCGCAGGTTAGCCTAGGTCGGCCCAAGTCAGCCTTGATCGGCCCGGGTCAGCCTGGGTCGGCCCAGGTTAGCCTGGGTTGGCCCAGGCCAGCCTTGGTCGGCCCAGGTCAGCCTGGGTTGGCCCAGGTCAGCCCAGGTCGGCCCGGGTTAACCTAAGTCTACCCAGGCCAGCCTTGGCCAGCCCAGGCCAGCCTTGGTCAGCCCAGGCCAGCAACTGTCTCTGGCCGGTGGGCCGGGGTAACTCCCGGTCAGATGCTGCCTCTGGTGAGTGAGCCAGACTCAGGCAGGGACAGTCGCTAGAGGTCGGTCAGCCTGGATCAGGAGTGAGCCTAGTGGGCGCCGGTGACCGCTCCCGCTGCACTCTTGGTTCTGCCGACGGTAGAGGCGGACTGGCCTCAGCAGCTGCTGGCCTTATCGTCTGCTCTTCTGGGAAAGTCTGGGAGCTCGCCAAGTTACCGCCCAGCTTGTTGTTTCGCAGTGAGTTCCCCAAAACAAGCAAAGCTCGAGAACAGTGAAGGTCACAGACACAGACACACACTATTTATTGAGGTAATCCACAATGGACTTGTGGCTACTCAAACCTCGCGTCAATTAAATAAAACGGCACAGCAGGAAAGGTCAAAATCACAAAACCGATGGTCATACAAGTCATAATGAAAAATGAAACAAAATGAAATACACCGGGACGATCAGCAAATCAGTCGGACAAGGGCGGCACGTTGGACAATACGGGAAGCCGCATCAGCGGGGTGGAAACGAGTTTAACATAAGCGGTGCTACGGAGCCAAGCCGCCTCTTTCTTATCTCGGTACGAGACCGGGGGACATACAAATGTTGATCCTGACAGGTGGTTCGGTCACGAACCTCCGCCACGGTGACGAGGTCATCAGCCAGTGACTGGCTCACCACAACGACGCACCCTGTGCGTGAGGCACAGGGTGCGGTATCTGACTAAGTTCTCCACACTGAGCCAGCCCAGTCTCCTCAGCAGATCTCAGAACCATTAGTGGGACGTGCAGCCATCGGTGGGTGCTTTGTGGAGTTATTTGCGTTGTCAACATGCGATTCAACTACATTGCTGTCATGCAGCGGAGTACACTGAATGCTAAGCGGTGGAAATTATTAGTGTTGCATGAGCAGAGCAAATGCATGGGCGCTTCTATCAATGAAGAAGGTCTGTTGTACACAGATATATTAAGCACCAACTCGTTTTTAAAAGGAGTTCGGTGTACTCTCCAAATTCGGGGAGAGAATACCAACATTGGATGGCCATTATGTGGGATATCAAAAGATTGGTGCTGCATGGCGACACAAATATTTTGATTTATGCTGCACCGGCAATACCAAAAGCACACGAGCCTTCACCCCTGTGTAATCATTGATACAGGACACTTTACCTTGTTTATAGCCGTAGCACGGAGAACTTCAACCTGGTTTGTGATCTCGAAACAGTGAAAGCTGACAATACTGGACGAACGTGATATATAAAATTACTTCTTACTTGGCGTTTTAAGCGTACTAATAGTGCCTACAGTAATGCAACATTGCTGCAGAGGAATACAGGACGTAGTAATCTGCAAAACATTAGAAACTCGGGATTTTGCTTTTCAAAAGAACGAGCTTCGGAAATAGGAAGACGCAAGTGAAATTCAAAGTGATAATAGTCAGAGCGCATAATATCTTGTGTGGCAAAGTCTAAGACCTTGCTTCCAATTTTAACTTAAGGCAACTTATTTTTGGTGTTCTTTTTATTTTTGATTCGCTATTGTCTACCATTCAGACATTCCTGTCGGTGTAATTGCATCGAAATGCAATACACCTTCCATTTTGCTTCTTGGCAACCAGCACCAATTAGAAGCAATTGGGAATGCTGCTCTTTCTGCGCGCATTTGACCTTCATAAATCTGCAGATGTTCTTTGTGGCATTCGGGTCACTGAAAATACCACGAGAAAATTAACATCCATGCTGAAAATGCCGAGCCATGTCATATGTGCTGACACGAAATGAAAACTCGAGTTGACAGCATGTTTTTTACCTTCTTCATCGGTATTCCCGAGGAATGTCAATGTACATCTGCGCTGTACCACGTACCACAGTTCCAAACGAGCTCTTGCAGCGACTTGTGCAATGTAAAGAGCAGGGTGGTGCGGAGAATACGGCCTGGCATTGCTCCTGCCCACTGTGGTGTGTTGGCCGGGTCCAGTCCCCGACCCACTGTGGTGTGTTGGCCGGGTCCAGTCCCCGACCCACTGTGGCGTGTTGGCCGGGTCCAGTCCCCGACCCACTGTGGTGTGTTGGCTGGGTCCAGTCCCCGACCCGCTGTGGTGTGTTGGCCGGGTCCAGTCCCCGACCCACTGTGGTGTGTTGGCCGGGTCCAGTCCCCGACCCACTGTGGTGTGTTGGCCGGGTCCAGTCCCCGACCCGCTGTGGTGTGTTGGCCGGGTCCAGTCCCCGACCCACTGTGGTGTGTTGGCCGGGTCCAGTCCCCGACCCACTGTGGCGTGTTGGCCGGGTCCAGTCCCCGACCCACTGTGGTGTGTTGGCCGGGTCCAGTCCCCGACCCACTGTGGTGTGTTGGCCGGGTCCAGTCCCCGACCCACTGTGGTGTGTTGGCCGGGTCCAGTCCCCGGCCCACTGTGGTGTGTTGGCTGGGTCCAGTCCCCGACCCTCTGTTGGTGTGTTGGCCGGGTCCAGTCCCCGACCCGCTGTGGTGTGTTGGCCGGGTCCAGTCCTCGACCCACTGTGGCGTGTTTGGTGTCCAGTCCCCGACCCTCTGTGGTGTGTTGGCCGGGTCCAGTCCCCGACCCACTGTGGCGTGTTGGCCGGGTCCAGTCCTCGACCCACTGTGGCGTGTTGGCTTTGTCCAGTCCCCGACCCACTGTGGTGTGTTGGCCGGGTCCAGTCCCCGACCCACTGTGGTGTGTTGGCCGGGTCCAGTCCCCGACCCACTGTGGTATGATAGCCGGGTCCAGACCCGCTGTGGTATGATAGTTGCGCCTGGTATAATGATTATGACTAATGAACAGCTTGTGCGACCGGTGTGCCAGTATGCTGGCATGACGGCTGATGGGTCTGGTCCAGTGATGGTTACAGGCCCATGGTGGCTGGTTGGACTAATTGTTGGGCTGGTCCAGTGATGGTTACAGGCCCATGGTGGCTAGATGGACTGGTATATCGGCTGATGGGCCTGGTTCAGTGATGGTTACAGGCCCATGGTGACTGGATGGACTGGTATATCGGCTGATACTAGTCCATGATGGTACAGGCCCGTGGTGGCTGGTTGGACTGGTATATCGGCTGATGAGTCTGGTTCAGTGATGGAAGGCCGTGGGGTGGTTGGTTCGGGATGACTGGTCCAGTGTGGCTCAGGCCCGTGGTGGCTGGTTGGCTGTTATCGGCTGATGAGTCTGGTTCAGTGATGGCTACAGGCCCGTGGTGGCTGGTTGGACTGGTATATTTTTTGGATAGTTGGCCTGGTATAATGACTTATGGACTGGTTCAATGATACAGGCTCGTGCGACCGGTGTGCCAGTATGCTGGCATAACGGCTGATGAGTCTGGTTCAGTGATGGCTACAGGCCCGTGGTGGCTGGTTGGACTGGTATATCGGCTGATGGGACTGGTTCAGTGATGGCTACAGGCCCGTGGTGGCTGGTTGGACTGGTATATCGGCTGATGAGTCTGGTTCAGTGATGGCTACAGGCCCGTGGAGGCTGGTTGGACTGGTATATCGGCTGGTGTGACTGGCTCGGAGACTGATGGGACTGGTATATCGCTTGGTGGGACTGATATATCGGCTGATGTGACTGGCTCAGTGATGGTTATGGCCCTGACATAGTGGCTGGTGAGACTGGCATATCGGCTGGTGGGACTGGCTCAGTGGCTGCTGATCCCAGCATGTTGACGATATCACACACCTGGTAGTAGCGCCGGCAAAACCGAGGTCATGCCGCGCGCGCGTACCCTCAGCACACGGTCGCGCCGGGGTACCGGCAACGGCCGGCAGTCCTGCGCGTCTCTGGCTGTTGGCGCACGCCGCCGTCCCCCCCCCGCCGCCGCCGCCGCCGCCGCCGCCGCCGGAAAGGCGCCTCGGAATTTTGGCACGGATGCAGCCGGCGGCATTTTCGGCCGTCCCATACCCAGTCGAGAGTTTGATTGGCACTGGCGGGGCGACCTTTCACACGTTTAAAATAGGTTTCCGACCGGATTCCAGCAAATCGGTGCATCGGTTGCTGGCGGGTGTCCCAAGCTGGTAGCATGCTCGCTGCATAGTGCGTCACGCACAACAGTGACACCGGCTCTGCCAGGTCCAAATGATGTGGGGTGGTAAGGTGCATAAGTCCATTATTTCCATGCGGCACTCGTGCTGGCGGAAGAACGCACTGGCTTAGGCATAATGCTAAGTTTCCTAGCTCTTGATGATACATTCTCCCCGACTCCAATGGTGCCGAAGCCCATAAACAGAAAATGGGATGAACAATTTAACGTGAATTACGGGAATACGATTTTACGTGCCCATTTCAATGCCTGCTTTTGCCAGGATTAAGCAGCATATATACTAAACGTACCGCGAGCAATAGTACTCGTATGATACATTTGCGTCCTCTGTTAGATGATGACACTTCAGTAATCAGCGAAATGGCTTTGTCCTTTCAAATTCATGTTTAGATTAAATTAGTTAGGCTATTTTCAGCTACATGACTTTCATACTGCACATTTTGTTGGCATAGGGCGCAAAAAACTTATCATGCATTAGTAACATGCGCTCTCCTTGAGAAGAAGTGTGTACTCGTGTAGCTGGGTGCTTGAAGATGAACAATCGTATTCTTTGATAAGTGTACTGATGCTTTTTAAAGGAAACTGAGTTTTTTTTAAATAATTTTATGTAGCTATTATATACAATGTGTTCTCCAGACCAATTGAAATAAAAATTTTCAATAATTTCGCCGAAAGCACTCTTACGTAGCTAAATTGACATGATATAAATTGGTGATTGCAGTTGCCCTGATATGCCAGAAAATCAAGTTGTCGCCAAACACTTTAACGAGGGGCAGCGATATCACGTGAGCCATTTCATTCATTATTCCAGAACGGAATATGACAACGAATCAAGTTTTGAAAGCTGTATGAACGCATCTGTGGTCCTCCGCACAATGTGGTTAACTGAGGTTTCTTCACCACGGAAATGAATCAAAACATACTAGAACTCTTGCACCATGTTAGTTTCTCGCGTCCCTTTTTGTTCCCGTTTATATAACAGACCCGTTCACCTCACACACCCACTGACTACTTCTTGCACCGCAGCTCCACCTGGGCCATTCATAGATACCACAAAAACACACATAGTGAAAGATATGCTAATTGTACCGAGGTTTTGGACCTTGCGCAACAACGGTGCTGTGTTCTTCTAGGTCAGTGATGGGTGAAACCAGTGATGGGTGAAGCAAGACTGCTCAAGTCCATCACTTACCAGGGACATTAATGCGAATAGGTATTTTCACCTGATTTGTGAATTCCTATATTAGGTTTTTCTCATAATTTCGATCTCGAGAAAATGTACTGCACCAAAAAGCTCCTTCATTTTTCTTTAGTGTATTCGGCATTATATTGCTTATCGATTGTGTCGGTATTTATGCCGAAATGAATTGATGCTTATCTGCAACAAGCTGTGAAGCCCTCAGGGCCGGTGCAATACATTTATTCGAGGCGAGAAGCGATAGTGGGAGAAGAAATTATCCATGGGGCCTCAAGCCCGAGTGTCCCGGCATTTTTCATCTCCACAGGCTCTCTTCGGGCCTCCTATGAAGACAACTGACTTGCGAGTCTTCAAACAACACGACAGGACTTCCTTCCAGACTTGGAGGGCTTTTCGCAAGCTTTTGGACCCCTTTGATTACTAATGTGCCTCTATTCTGGGGACCACAGACACGATTCGGCCACCCGTATGAATTTCAGCTTTCTGTTAATTCGTAGAACCTCCGTGTAGGGCCTTCGAATCTGGCACTTCCGGACAACATGCTATTGCTCCTTTCATCGTTCTCACATAATTTCTTGGGGCGGACGGGGACCAAGAAAGTGCTTTCTCATCGTGCCACAACAGGGGGTCTGTCCCTTTCGCGTTGTGTGTTATGGGGGGGGCTGCCACAGGAAGCTCCCGCACACTGATTTGGGCACAGGAATCTCTGGAATAGCTGGACAGCCAGCGATGCTCTTTTTTAACCTCGAGTTTCTTTCTTGTGCACTAGATCCAGGGACAAAACTGTGCAAATGTCGTTGGACGATGGTGGCTGCTTTAGGCAGCTCCAAGCTCGGGATGACCTAGTTATCATACCTGTCAGAATAGGTAATCTGATCGGATGGCTGGAGTTATCTGGAGCGGTGGGTGACAATGAACTCCACGGCCTGCTGAATGCCGCTGATGGCCGATCGGCGCGGGATGGCCGAGTGGTTAAGATGTTGGGCTCTGGGTACCAAGGGCCCGGGTTCGATACTAGCGCCGATCGGGACATTTCCAAATCAGGCGGCCCACAGGCGAAATAGCGTGGGCGCCACCATTAGCCGTGAATGTGCATAAAGTGCGCCGTGAACCACCCAATAAACAATAAATAAGCAGACTGATTGACCGGTCGCCGGGCCAACACGGGCTCCGGCCGGCTCGGCCAGTCGCTGGGAGCAGCCGGTTGGTGACCTGCGGCCTTGACGGTGGGTGTCGGCCGTGCCATGGCAGCCCCCCTCCCCTCCCCTCCCCCTCCCCGTCGCCAGACGCGTCCCACACACGCCGCCCGCCTCATAGTAAACACGCGCGCTGCCGCGATAAAACAATCCGTGTTGACTCTCATGTCAAGTGCTTCATACTACGGCCGACCACTCGCGGCAGCCGCGCCCATCGCCACTCGACGGCCACGCGCGCCGCCGGCGTCGGCGTCGGCGTCGGCGTCGGCGTCGGCGTCGGCGTCGGCGTCGGCGTCGGCGTCGGTGTTGGGTCTGGTGAAGTGACGCCGCCTGGGCGCCATGTGACCTACGCAGTCGATGTGTCCCTGAACTACAATGACTGACGAAGTGACGGCACCGGTCTGGGTCTTGATCCCGGCCCCGCAATTGCTGTTCATTGGCGTTGATCCTGGTCCCGGTCTTGGCGTCCGTGCTGGTGCTGATGCTGGTGCTGATGCTGGTGCTGGTGCTGGTGCTGCTACTGGTGCTGGTGTTGGTGCTGCTCCTGGTGCTGGTGCGCGGCATCTCTTGGTGCTGGTGCTGATGCTGATGCTGGTGCTGGTGCTGCTACTGGTGCTGGTGTTGGTGCTGCTCCTGGTGCTGGTGCGCGGCATCTCTTGGTGCTGGCGCCCGTGCTGGTGCTGACGCTGATGGTGCTCCTGGTGCTGGTGCTGGTGCTGCTCCTGGTGCTGGTGCGCGGCATCTCTTGGTGATGACGTCCGTGCCGGTGGTGATGCTGATGGTGCTCCTGGTGCTGGTCCTGGTGTTGCTCCTGGTGCTGGTGCGCGGCATCTCCGCAGGTGGTGCGAAGGCCGATCCGTGGCTACCGACTTGCCTGACTACCGACTGGCTACCGACTGGCTACCGACTGGCTACCGACTGGCTACTGACTGGCTACCGACTGGCCTGGTACCCCAGCCACGTGGCTGCCGGCCACCACTTGGCACTGACTGAATGACGGGTGGTCCAATTGTTCGCGATAGGTGATGAGTGCTAGTGACAATACGCTGCATCCACTGATACGCTCGCGCTCTGTTGTCTTTTCGTATCGACCAGACCGACATACAAATAGGAGTAGGCTTACGATGGCTTGATAACGCCGGGAAGGGGCGCCAGACACCCGGCGTGAACGTGTGAAGGGGCAGGGGAGGGGCATCATTCATCGCTTTCAAGGACAATTAGCAATTAGTCCAATGGCCGTGACTGCAAAACTCCTTCAGGCAGTTTCGAAAGCCGCTTGCCACCGCCAAGCATTTTCGACCAGTCCTGCCTGCAGGCCAGTAAATTTATCTGGTTAACACGAATGCGGTTGAAGAACTCCTTAGATCATGGAGGCATTGTACGCAGGATCATCTTGCATTGCTAAAAACAGAATAAGTGCGGTGACCTTGTGCAGTTTGATGACGGCCGTGAATGGCCTGTCGTGAAGTGCTGAGGACGACCCGTGATGTGTACGCCGTGCGGTGATCATTCCTGCATCCGAAATGAATGGCGTGAGTAATCGCGTGGGCATACGGTATGCGCTGTCTTGCGCCTTCAAATGTGCTGCGTCAGCGTTGCTATGGAAGCGTTGCTATGCTGTGGCTTTTTAACGACTACTAAATGCGCTTGAAGTCGGGTGGCTTTGAGAAGGCTGGAAATCGCCCGCGGCAACGTCCACGCACCCTTCCAAAGGAGATAATTGAGGACAATTAATACAGTATGTGTAGCATAACATGTAATGTAGGAAAACCGACCTTGCCTTAAGGTGAGCAACTATATAATAGACTGGGCGAGATTCCCAAGAATGCAAACATTGCAAACATTTAATCGTTCAGGGACATATTAAAGGATTTTAAGAACGATATTAACGTTTCTTGGATGACCCTCTTTAAACACAATGTATGAGCTTTCAGAGCTTCTAGCGGCTACGGCGTCAGATGGTATATATCGCCGGGAGCGCCGAAAGCTCATGAATTGTTTAAAAAAACAGTCATCCCAGAAATATTATCATTGCAAATATTGCATTAAATGCCATGACTTGTCTGTAATGGACTTTCTACCATTTCTACATTCTACCAACTTCGCGTGTGCTGCTTCTTACAAAGTGATTGGCATCGTTATCATGTAGTCTTGTTCGAGATGTTCATAACACCCGAAAGGTTAGATTGAACTGTGATGTTGTCGTCAGGTAATGATATAATACGACATTTGCATCAAATATTGCAGCATTGTCCATCCTGCCCGTCACCACGCTTTCCACACTTGCGCAAATCCTCGCCGTCACAAAGCCTGGCAAAATTGCAGGTCCTCATCACCATCACATTTGCCACCATTGCACACTGCACATTACACATACCAGACGGTCAGCTGTTGCTACACCATCACCATTTCAGTCAGCTGTTGGTACACCATACCAGACAGCTATTGGTACATTATCACCATACCAGTCAGCTGTTGGTACACCATCACCATACCAGACAGTCAGCTGTTGGTACACCATCACCACACCTGACAGTCAGCTGTTGGTACACCATCACCACACCAGACAGTCAGCTGTTGGTACACCATCACCACACCAGACAGTCAGCTGTCGGTACACCATCACCACACCAGACAGTCAGCTGTTGGTACACCATCACCACACCAGACAGTCAGCTGTTGGTACACCATCACCACACCAGACAGTCAGCTGTTGGTACACCATCACCACACCAGACAGTCAGCTGTTGGTACACCATCACCACACCAGACAGTCAGCTGTTGGTACACCATCACCACACCAGACAGTCAGCTGTTGGTACACCATCACCACACCAGACAGTCAGCTGTTGGTACACCATCACCACACCAGACAGTCAGCTGTTGGTACACCATCACCACACCAGACAGTCAGCTGTTGGTACACCATCACCACACCAGACAGTCAGCTGTTGGTACACCATCACCACACCAGACAGACAGCTGTTGGTACACCATCACCACACCAGACAGACAGCTGTTGGTACACCATCACCACACCAGACAGTCAGCTGTCGGTACACCATCACCACACCATACCAGTCAGCTGTTGGTACACCATCACCACACCAGACAGTCAGCTGTTGGTACACCATCACCACACCAGACAGTCAGCTGTTGGTACACCATCACCACACCAGACAGACAGCTGTTGGTACACCATCACCACACCAGACAGACAGCTGTTGGTACACCATCACCACACCAGACAGACAGCTGTTGGTACACCATCACCACACCAGACAGTCAGCTGTTGGTACACCATCACCACACCAGACAGCTGTTGGTACACCATCACCACACCAGACAGACAGCTGTTGGTACACCATCACCACACCAGACAGTCAGCTGTTGGTACACCATCACCACACCAGACAGACAGCTGTTGGTACACCATCACCACACCAGACAGACAGCTGTTGGTACACCATCACCACACCAGCTGGTACAACAGCTGTTGGTACACCATCACCACACCAGACAGTCAGCTGTTGGTACACCATCACCACACCAGACAGTCAGCTGTTGGTACACCATCACCACACCAGACAGTCAGCTGTCGGTACACCATCACCACACCAGACAGTCAGCTGTTGGTACACCATCACCACACCAGACAGACAGCTGTTGGTACACCATCACCACACCAGACAGTCAGCTGTTGGTACACCATCACCACACCAGACAGACAGCTGTTGGTACACCATCACCACACCAGACAGTCAGCTGTTGGTACACCATCACCACACCATACCAGTCAGCTGTCGGTACACCATCACCACACCAGACAGTCAGCTGTTGGTCCGGCGTGACCGTAATATCGGCGGTGCAGCTAATTAGCGCCGATATTTACCGTCGATAAACCGACGTCGTACCCGTCACGACTTCCTGCCGTTATAGCACGCCGCAATCAGGACACTGAAGTCACGACGAGGAGTGACCAGTCGCCTCACTGCCCTGCTGCACCAGTCACCAGTGTCGTACCTAGGGGAGAGGCCGTCACACTGTCCTACAGCACCAGTCACCAGTGTCGTACCTAGGGGAGGTTCTGCCTCACTGTCCTGCTGCACCAGTCACCAGTGTCGTGCCTAGGGGAGGGGTCGCCTACTGCCTTGCTGCACCAGTCACCAGTGTCGTGCCTAGGGGAGGGGCCGCCTCAATGTCCTGTGCACCAGTCACCAGTGTCGTGCCTAGGGGAGGGGCCGCCCCACTACCCTACTGCACCAGTCACCAGTGTCGTGCCTAGGGGAGGGGCCGCCTCACTGTCCTGCTGCACCAGTCACCAGTGCCGTACCTAGGGGAGGGGCCGCCTCACTGCCCTGCTGCACCAGTCACCAGTGTCGTACCTAGGGGAGGGGCCACCTCACTACCATACTGCACCAGTCACCAGTGCCGTGCCCAGGGGAGGGGCCGCCTCACTACCCTGCTGCACCAGTCACCAGTGCCGTACCCAGGGGAGGGGCCACCCCACTACCCTGCTGCACCAGTCACCAGTGTCGTGCCTAGGGGAGGGGTCGTACCTAGGGGAGGGGCCACCTCACTGTCCTGCTGCACCAGTCACCAGTGCCGTTCCCAGGGGAGGGGCCACCTCACTACCCTGCTGCACCAGTCACCAGTGTCGTACCCAGGGGAGGGGCCACCCCACTACCATACTGCACCAGTCACCAGTGTCGTACCCAGGGGAGGGGCCACCCCACTACCATACTGCACCAGTCACCAGTGTCGTACCTAGGGGAGGGGCCACCTCACTACCCTGCTGCACCAGTCACCAGTGTCGTGCCTAGGGGAGGGGCCGCCTCACTGTCCTACTGCACCAGTCACCAGTGCCGTGCCTAGGGGAAGAGGATCGCCTAGATGTCCTGCCGCATCAGCCTAATACCTCATTACTGGTAGCACTAGGCGATCGAGGGCAAGAGGCGAACTGTGAGGTTCAGACGCTGCGAGAACAGGATCGGACATCGTACCATTGTCTGCCGAGAACTTGAGCGGTGGTACAGTGGTGGTCACAATAGTAGCTGGCGCAGAACTGTGTGAAATTATATTTGTAGGGGCTTGGCGCGGCAAGTACCATTCAGACATTCAGGCGAAACGTTGCGACGCAAGGTGAAACAAAATCCGAGCTTAAAGAGTTCGTTCTATTACGGGTGAAGAAAACAGAACGCGATGCGCTGCTACACATACGGTTCGTGTAAAAAGTGGGACGACTGGTCAATGATGTGAACTTCGGCATATAAATGGGCCTACGTTCGCTCGATCTTCGCCCTCGTTGATCATCAATGCCGCATGGGGAGGGGCGGCGGCGCCTTGTCGCCTTGTTGCGCCAGTCATATCGGACCTTCGTCAGGGAAGTAAAATGAATGGAGTAGGAGCTTGAGCGATTGCTCGGCCACGCAGGTGTTTCCGAGCCACCGACCGTGGAGATCCGCTGGCGGTCTTGGCCGGCCACGTTTATGACCTCCCTGGTTGTATGAAAGTTGGTGTGGCGCGAGTGCTTGAGGAGTGCTGTGGGAAGCTTTCCATTTCCTCAATCTCGAGGGGGGGGCAAGAGTCGATGCTGAGGAGCTCGCGATTTTTCGGTTGGCCAAGCGAGGCATGGAGTTTTGAAGTTGCATGACGAAGCTCACACCGTTATTGCTTTACCGAATATGCAGCCCAGTCCTGAAATATCATCCGAAAACGATTACATTCAAACTTCGGATCCAGAACTGTTACAACGGGAGAACTACCCTCTGGAACTTAGTGCGAAGATATGCCTCTGACACAATTAGCGCCGTGTTTAGACAGGTGTTTAGCGCTATGTGGTGCGGCTGGGATTTCTGATGCTAGCTCAATACATTCTGTGCCACTCGTCTTATTCTACGACAAAGGTTTTCTGGCAGGACTGGCACACTCCGAAATTGCCCCGCTCCCTGAGACGTATTTCCCAAGGTCTAGGTGATATATATTTTGGGCTGGGCGCAACACTTCGGGTCCGGGTAGTCAACGCACGCCGAAATTCCATTTCATCATCATTGATATTTTGGGCGCGTTGTGCGAATTTCTTCAACCTAGGTTGATAAATAGTAAATGGTGATGTGACGGTGAGAGATGGCTATAGATTCTTTACTGTCTCCTGTTGGATGTGCTCCTAGACAGTTGCCACTATAGGGCGGCATGCCACACCGGTGAAACGCCGGCTGCAACATCGCAGATGCTCAGTTTCCATCGTGCCGTATCACCAGCGATTTTAAATCACAGTCGCATTGTCACGGCGGTGGTTTTGAGCTGGCGCTGTGCTATTGGCGGTGGGTTCGAGCTAGCTATGTGCTGCTTTGACGGTGCGGGTGCTGGCTTCGAGTCGACCTGACCGAGTCGACCTGGCTGAGCCGAACAGACCGAGTCAACCTGACCCGCTGACCGCCGCGAGTCTCCGTCAACTCACAGCGTGGAGTACTGGCATGGTGCGACACGGCTGCGCGGACTCGCCTCTCCCCCGCCTCTGCTTCGTGCTTCTCCAGTCGTTCGTACCGACGCAGTTGCCGACGGCTGGAAGAAGACGGGGCAGACCTGGAGGGGGCGCGTGCCCATGAATTGCGGCCTTCGTCGCCAGTGTTGGCGCAGAATGAGCGCGGGTTATACCGGCGGCGCGGCCAGTTGGGCAGCGCCAGCTGGCAACGACCCCGCTTCTGGCGGAGGGCCGGCCTCGGAGAAATACGCCGCCACATGTTTCGCCCGACAATCGTCATGCGTCCGACCGCGGCTTCGCTCCGGCCGGCTAATGTGCACGCTAAACAAAGCGAGAGTTGCGTGTTTGCCGTTCTTCGGCAAACTTGGCGGCGGGCGGCGGCGCCGGAGCACCGCTACCGGCCGTGACGGCCGACAGACGCCGACGACGGTGCGGGCGGGCCGGCGGGCGTCAGCCGTCAGCCGGGCGTCAGCCGTCAGCCGGGCGTCAGCTGGGCGTCAGCCGGGCCGGGTGGCTGAGACGTGGCTCCCGCCGCCTGAGTCGTGGCTCCTGCCGCCTGAGACGTGGCTCCTGCCGCCTGAGTCGTGGCTCCTGCCGCCTGAGTCGTGGCTCCTGCCGCCTGAGTGTGGCCCGCCGCCTGAGTCGTGGCTCCTGCCGCCTGAGTCGTGGCTCCGCGTGCCGCCTGAGCGTGGCTCCTGCCGCCTGAGACGTGGCTCCTGCCGCCTGAGTCGTGGCTCCTGCCGCCTGAGTGAGTCGTGGCTCCTGCCGCCTGAGACGTGGCTCCTGCCGCCTGAGTCTGGCCCTGCCGCCTGAGTCGTGGCTCCTGCCGCCTGAGATGGCTCCTGCCGCCTGAGTCGTGGCTCCTGCCGCCTGAGACGTGGCTCCTGCCGCCTGAGTCGTGGCTCCTGCCGCCTGAGTCGTGGCTCCTGCCGCCTGAGTCGTGGCTCCTGCCGCCTGAGTCGTGGCTCCCGCCGCCTGAGACGTGGCTCCTGCCGCCTGAGACGTGGCTCCTGTCGCCTGAGTCGTGGCTCCTGCCGCCTGAGTCGTGGCTCCTGCCGCCTGAGTCGTGGCTCCTGCCGCCTGAGACGTGGCTCCTGCCGCCTGAGTCGTGGCTCCTGCCGCCTGAGTCGTGGCTCCTGCCGCCGATCACGGTCGGCGGTCACGCCTGCTGCGCAGTTGGCGGCGGCGGCGGCGGTGGCGGCGCCGTCCCGGCTCGGTCCGTCACAATGTGCTCGGCCCTATTCGATCTGACTATCGGTCCGAGACAATAAGCCGGCAAGTCGGTATCTGTCCGGCTTTATGCAGCGGCGATTCACGACCACCGGGTCATAGCGTGCGACGCTTCTCGTCGTCTCGCGGACCACGCGTCTCGACCTCTGGCATAACAACGCAACGGCGCAAGGTGACCGCGCGACTTTGGTGCCCCGCGCCGCCCCCCCCACGGTTCGTGGCAGCGCGGGCCACCGACGAGACTTTAATCCTATAGGCTGGCGACTTGTTGCATGGAGTTTGGCGGGCTATTTCAGAATTCCCAGGTGTGGTTCCGTGCTGACCTAGCAATTCTAACCTGCGCGAGGCATTGGAAATTTAATGTCAGCCATCGATCGAAGGCTGCCAGCGAGGTTGCCTCTGCAAGTTTTCCGCACGAAGATACGTCGTAGTTCGCATTGGAGATGCGCATTATTTTCACTTCAGTCCCATAGTGTTCAATGTGAATTTGTTAACCGCCGCAAGTGATATATTATTGGAAAGTAGCGGTTTTCTTCTTCTCCGTCATATGGAAGTCGTGCATCATGAAGCAGTAATTCGTGCCGATACCCATCCACGCACGGTTATTGGCAGGTGACCGCGTCACACAACACTGTTTACTCCTGTACGCTGCCATGGATGTGCGGACGGCGTCTCGGGCGCTGCAGCTGCACTGCCACCGTTCACGATTGCGACACCGACGTGGCAGACCGGAACCTGGCGGCTGTCTTCCGCCAGTTTGCACCGAGGCACTGAGCATTTTACCGCAGATGGATACTAGTGTAGGTGCTGGTGTGCCCAGCTGATTTCGTTGATTCGGTTGTGCATCCAGCCACATCATCCGCCCAGCCAGGCTTGCACCGGTCACATTGTTGTGGATGGTGCAAGCCTGGGCATTAGCTATCGATGGGTGCAGGCGGGATTTGTGAGATGAAAAGGGGAACTCCTCACTGTTCATGGTCGCGCGATTTTTCCTTTTCAAGAACAGCAATCGACCGGCTGACGGCTTCGATTACCCGGTGCCAAGGCACCGGGTAACTCGGCAAACTCGCCCGGAGACGCCCGAGCGAGTTTGCCGTTGTCTCTGTGCGAACAAGGTTCATGTTTAAGTGGTGCGGCCTGAGTGGGCTTTACCCGACCCGTCCCGAACCCACCCGACCCGAACCCACCCGACCCGAACCCACCCGACCCGACCCGACCCGACCCGACCCGATCATCACCACCATCACCACCACCACCACCAACGGCCTGCCACCACCACCACTACCACCACCACCACCACCAACGGCCTGCCACCACCACCACCACCACCACCACCACCACCACCAACGGCCTGCCACCGTCGTACAGTCCCACTCCTCACCCTCGCTCATCGAGCCCCACCCGCACCGGCGGTGGCTCGTATCGACTGCAGCCATTGCGAATTTGGCCGTTTTACAGAAGCACAGCGCCGCAAACTGAACGTCCGGCCAGAGCTGGCGCGGCCTTCTGCCGACCAGCGGGCTGCGGGCGGCTCCGATAATAGCCCGGCCCCGGGCCGCGTGGCCATTCGGCAGCTCACGACCGGAGCTCTCCGCCGCTAGTCGCCGGTCTGTGGGTGGTCAGGCCGTGGCATGGGTGGTCGCAGCGGGCCGGCGGCCGAGCAGGGCGGCCCTGCTTGCCCTACGTTGCCCAAGCTAGTAGGGCGGCCCTCTACCCCTACCAGCTTGAGAACATCTGACGTGTGTCCCACTGCCTTGGCTTCACGTGGCACAGTTGTTCCGACGGCTACTGTCCTGCCAGCCTCGAACTGGGTTTTGGAAGCTGATGTGCCTACCTTGCCTAGATTGCCTAGTTGTACGGGTGACATCTTTCTATTCGCAAATTGGTGGTTAGGTGGAGTCAAGAATGTAAAGTGCACTTTATATCTTGGTGTCATTCCTACCAAGATCAAATAAATCGTGTCATGTTTTAATTTGTCAGCAGGAAGGAAGAAACAAGGCGAGTTCCACTTATTAAATATTTATTCTGTCGTGATGAATAAAGATGGGATATTCTGCTGCTTCACATTGCCACGATTTTGTCATCGTCAGCGCGACGTGCATTTGCCCTAGAGTGGGATTCCACTGGATTGTATTGCTTGCATGCAAATGTATACGTCGCCAAGCATGACAATTTTCACGTCGCTACCTTTGAAAAGGGTGCCCGATACACGGGAAGGGGAACGAATCTCGCCCTGATTCGTACTCCTCTAAAATTATGCAGCAGCGAAGACGGGCGCCGGCTGCAGCCCGCCGGCTGGCAATCCGAGCATTGTGTGACTGCGGTGGATCCATCAGGACAGCAGCAGTTAATGCACCTCCAGCCGATATCGCCCGCCCATCTAAACGCCACCGGACCACCACGACGCACCGACGGGCACATCTGCCGACTCCCGACAGCGGTCCAGACCAGCATCGGCAGTGACAGCGGTCCAGACCAGCGTCGGCAGTGACAGCGGTCCAGATCAGCATCGGCAGCGACAGCGGTCCAGACCAGCATCGGCAGTGACAGCGGTCCAGACCAGCATCGGCGGTGACAGCGGTCCAGACCAGCATCGGCGGTGACAGCGGTCCAGACCAGCATCGGCGGTGACAGCGGTCCAGACCAGCATCGGCAGTGACAGCGGTCCAGACCAGCATCGGCGGTGACAACGGTCCAAACCAGCATCGGCAGTGACAGCGGTCCAGACCAGCATCGGCAGTGACAGCGGTCCAGACCAGCGTCGGCAGTGACAGCAGTTATGACCAGCATCGGCAGCGGAGGCAGCCACCGACCACCGACCATCGCCAACAGTGGCAGCCGCCGACCACCATCGGCAGCGGACTCGGCTCGCGCTGCACGAGCCTTGCGCCGACGCCATTATCATAAATCACGACGTCTCGAATGTACGCCGCGTGCAAACACGGCGCCGGCAGCGAGACTGACGGACGGCGGCCGCCGGGCCGGCCAGCCGTCAGCTGACACAGCTGACACTGTGGACCCGGCCCCCGGCCCCTGGCCCCTGGCCCCCGGCCCCGTCAGCTAACACTTGGACCCGGCCCCGCTCCGTCAGCTACACTTGGCCCGGCCGCCGTCAGCTAACACTGTGGACCCGGCCCCGGCCCCGCTCCGTCAGCTAACACTGTGGACCCGGCCCCGCTCCGTCAGCTAACACTGTGGACCCGGCCCCGCTCCGTCAGCTAACACTGTGGACCCGGCCCCGCTCCGTCAGCTAACACTGTGGACCCGGCCCCGCTCCGTCAGCTAACACTGCCCGGCCCCGGCCCCGCTCCGTCAGCTAACACTGTGGACCCGGCCCCGCTCCGTCAGCTAACACTGTGGACCCGGCCCCGCTCCGTCAGCTGACACTGTGGACCCGGCCCCCGGCCCCTGGCCCCCGGCCCGGCCCCGTCAGCTGACACTGGACCCGGCCCCGCCCCGTCAGCTAACACTGTGGACCCGGCCCCGCTCCGTCAGCTGACACTGTGGACCCGGCCCCGCTCCGTCAGCTAACACTGTGGACCCGGCCCCGCTCCGTCAGCTGACACTGTGGACCCGGCCCCGCTCCGTCAGCTAACACTGTGGACCCGGCCCCGCTCCGTCAGCTGACACCACAGACCCGGCCCCGCTCCGTCAGCTGACACTGTGGACCCGGCCCCGCTCCGTCAGCTGACACTGTGGACCCGGCCCCGCTCCGTCAGCTCACGGACCCGGCCCCGCTCCGTCAGCTGACACTGTGGACCCGGCCCCGCTCCGTCAGCTGACATCGCGGACCCGGCCCCGCTCCGTCCCGTCAGCTGACACTGTAGACCCGGCCCCGCTCTGTCAGCTGACACTGTGGACCCGGCCCCGCTCCGTCAGCTAACACTGTGGACCCGGCCCGGCCCAGGAATTGGCTGTATCCGGTTGGATTCGGCTGGGACTATCCGGCTCGCCCTGGCATCGGGTGGTTGCGGCACGCAGTCAACCGCCTGGCCGATCCGGCATATCGACCACACTTGTGGTCGGCGTGGTCGGTATAGTCGGTGTGGTCGGTGTGGTTGGTGTAGTCGGTGTAGTCGGTGTACTCAGTGTGGTCGGTGTACTCAGTGTGGTCGGTGTAGTCGGTGTGGTCGGTGTGGTCGGTGTGGTCGGTGTGGTCGGTGTGGTCGGTGTGGTCGGTGTGGTCGGTGTGGTCCGTGTGGTCGGTGTGGTCGGTGTGGTCGGTGTAGTCGGTGTGATCCGTGTGGTCGGTGTAGTCGGTGTGGTCGGTGTGGTCGGTGAGGTCGGTGTGGTCGTGTGGTCGGTGTGGTGGTGTGGTCGGTATAGTCGGTGTGGTCGGTGTGGTCGGTGTGGTCGGTGCGGTCCGTGTGGTCGGTGTGGTCGGTGTGGTCGGTGTAGTCGGTGTGGTCGGTGTGGTCGGTGTGGTCGGTGTGGTCGGTGTGGTCGGTGTGGTCGGTGTGGTCGGTGCGGTCCGTGTGGTCGGTGTGGTCGGTGCGGTCCGTGTGGTCGGTGTGGTCGGTGTGGTCGGTGTGGTCGGTGCGGTCCGTGTGGTCGGTGTGGTCGGTGTGGTCGGTGTGGTCGGTGTGGTCGGTGTGGTGGTGTGGTTGTGTGGTCGGTGCGGTCGCGTGTGGTCGGTGTAGTCGGTGTGGTCGGTGTGGTCGGTGTGGTCGGTGTGGTCGGTGTGGTCTGTGTGGTCGGTGTGGTCGGTGTGGTCGGTGTGGTCGGTGTGGTCGGTGCGGTCGGTGTGGCCTGCGC
>JAOTOL010001456.1:85000-212500 GCA_034440575.1 Imbricaverruca yamaguchii
TGTACCTGTGGTGCCGGTAGTGTGGGCTGTACCTGTGGTGCCGGTAGTGTGGGCTGTACCTGTGGTGCCGGTAGTGTGGGGTGTACCTGTGGTGCCGGTAGTGTGGGCTGTACCGGTGGTGCCGGTAGTGCGGGCTGTACCTGTGGTGCCGGTAGTGCGGGCTGTACCGGTGGTGCCGGTAGTGTGGGCTGTACCGGTGGTGCCGGTAGTGTGGGCTGTACCTGTGGTCCCGGTAGTGTGGGCTGTACCTGTGGTGCCGGTAGTGTGGGCTGTACATGTGGTGCCGGTAGTGTGGGCTGTATCCGTGGTGCCGGTAGTGTGGGATGTCCGGGTGCCGGTAGTGTGGGCTGTACCTGTGGTGCCGGTAGTGTGGGCTGTACCTGTGGTGCCGGTAGTGTGGGCTGTACCTGTGGTGCCGGTAGTGTGGGGTGTACCTGTGGTGCCGGTAGTGTGGGCTGTACCTGTGGTGCCGGTAGTGTGGGCTGTACCTGTGGTGCCGGTAGTGTGGGCTGTACCTGTGGTGCCGGTAGTGTGGGCTGTATCCATGTGGTGCCGGTAGTGTGGGCTGTACCTGTGGTGCCGGTAGTGTGGGCTGTACCTGTGGTGCCGGTAGTTGGTAGTGTGGGCTGTACCGTGGTGCCGGTAGTGTGGGCTGTACCTATGATGCCGGTAGTGTAGGCTGTACCTGTGGTGCCGGTAGTGTGGGCTGTACCTATGGTGCCGGTAGTGCGGGAGATGACGGCCGCTGGCGGCAGCTTCCACTGGCGTCCCTCTGGCGGGAGGTGGCCCCCTAGTGCCGACATCGCTCTTGGCAGCGGCCGGCGCCGAGCCGGCGCCGCCGCCCCTATTGGAATACAATTCCAGTTGAGCCGCGGGCGGCGCGGCGTCGCCCGGCGCGGCTGATGCCGGCGTTCGGAGAACGAGCGGAGAACGGCCATCCAGTGCGTCGGTCGTGCGTGACGTGGAGAGGCGGCGGCGGCGGGCGCGCGCTGCCGTCGCCGCCGCCCAACCGCCCGCCCAGCCGGCCGCACAGCAGACCGCCCAGCCAGCAGCCGCCGGCGACTCCCAGACCCGTGCCACTCGCGCCGACCCGACAAATTGCCTCCAACGACAACAAGCGGCCCACGCCGGCGGAGGGCGGCGGCGGCGCTTTGACTGGCTCCGGTCAGCAAACAGCCGGGACGCGGAAACGCGTGCGGAAAACCCGTCGCACGGCCGTGTTGGCGCGCACAGCAGACTCTCGACAGCCGGACCGCCATCGAGCTGACGGACTGGTCGTCCCGTCACTGGCCGCCCAGTGACGTCACCGGGCGGCCAGCGACGCCTGCTACCGGCCACGTGCGGCCACCGGCGGCGTGTGCTGGACGTGCCGCACCCGCGCGCCACCCAGCCGGCACTCGCCGCCAGTACAACTGGCGAAACGCGTGCTTCGCGGCCGTCGACGTGCTGATAAAACGCGTGCCGCCGCCGCCGGCGGCCGGCCTGGCAGCGAGGCGGGCCGGGCCGCGTGCCGCGTGCGGCGCTCACGGCGGCCGCCAGCCGCCGTCAGCTGCTGTCGACAGCTCCGGGAACGCCGCGCGATAATTGCCGAATGTTGCAGATAGCCGAGCAGCGGCGGCGGTGCGGTGCGGTGGTGCGGGCGGGTGCTGAGCGCTCCACCGCTCAGTGTGGCACGGCTGTCGGCTGACAGCAACCTGTCTTCGGCAACCGACACCCTGTCGGACGACACCCTGTCGGGCGACGCCCTGTCGGGCGACACCCTGTCGGACGACACCCTGTCGGACGACACCCTGTCGGACGACACCCTGTCGGACGACACCCTGTCGGACGACACCCTGTCGGACGACACCCTGTCGGAAGACACCCTGTCGGACGACACCCTGTCGGACGACACCCTGTCGGACGACACCCTGTCGGGCGACACCCTGTCGGGCGACACCCTGTCGGACGACACCCTGTCGGAAGACACCCTGTCGGAAGACACCCTGTCGGGCGACATCCTGTCGGGCGACATCCTGTCGGAAGACACTGTCGGAAGACACCCTGTCGGAAGACACCCTGTCGGAAGACACCATGTCGGAAGACACCCTGTCGGACGACACCCTGTCGGACGACACCCTGTCGGACGACACCCTGTCGGACGACACCCTGTCGGACGACACCCTGTCGGAAGACACCCTGTCGGAAGACACCCTGTCGGAAGACACCCTGTCGGAAGACACCCTGTCGGAAGACACCCTGTCGGAAGACACCCTGTCGGAAGACACCGGAGACACCCTGTCGGAATACACCTGTCGGAAGACACCCTGTCGGAAGACACCCTGTCGGAAGACACCCTGTCGGAAGACACCCTGTCGGGCGACACCCTGTCGGGCGACACCCTGTCGGACGACACCCTGTCGGACGACACCCTGTCGGACGACACCCTGTCGGACGGCGCCGAGGGAGCGGCCGGCTCGCGGCCGTTCTCCACCGGAGTCGCACCACAGAAAATGCCGTGTTGAGACAAGCGGTAATCCTCCTGAGCTTCGTGGGAGTCTGCCCGCCTCAGCGCACTAAGCGGACTTAATCCCCGGCTAACGACCCCGCCCGAGTCCGAGTCCGGCCGGGTCCGACCGAGTCCAACCGGATTGGCACAAGCCCGGCCCGCTCCGACCGAGTCCGATGCTCTCTGTGCCGCCCTTAAAGGACCTTCACTTGGCAAATGTCTGGGATCTCCTCACTTTGTTCGACTCGCGGGAGGCGCGGGAAACGGTCATGGCATAAAAGGGTTTCGATGCGATTGCGGGAAATTGGGCCATTCAAGACAGAAAGAAATGGTGGATGAGTGACTTCATCCGCAAAGGCACACCGGGCACTGCCAGGGCTCGGGAGCCCGGAGGACTTTCCTCGCGGAGAGACCGTGAACTTGGCTTTGGTTCCGCTTGGCCACGAGCGCCCTGTACAGCCAGGCGCCCACCGAGCTTCCACTTCCGCCCATCAACGGCTCAGTCACTCAGCGGCCCGCTCGGCTCAACGGCTCGCTCGGCTCAGCGGCTCGCTCGGCTCAACGGCTCGCTCGGCTCAACGGCTCGCTCGGCTCAACGGCTCGCTCGGCTCAACGGCCCGCTCGGCTCAACGGCTCGCTCGGCTCAACGGCTCGCTCGGCTCAACGGCTCGCTCGGTTCAACGGCTCGCTCGGCTCAACGGCTCGCTCGGCTCAACGGCTGGCCGACCCGTTCCGTCAGACGATCCGTGCTCAAAGTGGACTTATCACAGGCAATTGGCGCACTGAGGCGGCGGCCGCCGCCTCGCCGGGGCAGGGCGTCGCACTGGAGCCGGTCGGGCGGGCGGCGCCAGTGGCAGAGGCGACCGCCGCCTCTCTGCCGCCGGAAGGGGTGTGCCGGTGCAGATCCGACCTGACCGGGCAGCGATGACGGAGGGGCGGGGGGGGCGAACGTTCCACCTGGTGGCCACACCGGAATGTGGTGTCGGGCAGGAACTGGCGGCCGGTGACGGCGGCTGCTGTGGCGGCCGGCTCCCGCTGCTGCTCGGCCGTCGGCCAGGTGACTGTCAGGTGAAGGGTCGTCGGCCAGGTGACTGTCAGGTGAAGGGTCGTCGGCCAGGTGACTGTCAGGTGAAGGGTCGTCGGCCAGGTGACTGTCAGGTGAAGGGCCGTCGATCAGGTGACTGTCAGGTGAAGGGCCGTCGGCCATGTGAAGAGCCGCCGGCCAGATGAAAAGCCGTCGACCAGGTGACTGTCAAATGAAGGCTCGTCGATAAAGCGACTGTCATGTGGAGGGTCGTCGACCAGGTGATTGTTAAATGAAGGATCGTCGGCCGAGTGACTGTCAAGTGAAAGGCTGTCGGCCAGGTGATATTCAGGTGAAGGGTCGTCGGCTAGGTGACTGTCAGATGAAGGGCCGTAGGCTAAGTGACTGTCAGGCGAAAGGTCGTGGGCCAGATGCCCGCCAGGTGGAGGGCCATCGGTCGGATCACTACTGACCGGTCCGACAGACCTCGTGTGGCGGGTGGCAGTCGCGGCCGCACCCACATCGCCCCCAGCCCCTCGAGACAGATCCATCTGAGGACCTGTGGTGGGTGGGTGAGGGGGTGGGGGGGGATTTGTGCTGACGCCGGCCGCCAGCGACATTGTGATTTTAGTCAATGGGATGATGCAATCAGCAAATCTCGGTTGTGAGCGCGATACCGCGGCGGAAGAGGTTGCGACTGGCGCCGTCTCTGTTGACTGAGCAAGCATCGAGATCGCTTTGTGCTGACTGAAACACTGCACCGGTGGGTCCAAGATGAAGGGGACGCCGTCGTCACCCTTTGACCTTCCTCTAACACGCTAGCAGCTGGAAGATGCGATTTTACAAACGATATTCGATTTCGTCCGCTGGCTGTCGCATCCAACGGGTGGAACTGTAGCTGCGAGCGGGGGCGAAGCACGAACACGTATCCAGCATATGTTGGACATATGCTAGACCAATAAAGTTCACTGACATTGCATACATCTTCCGGGGAGTCCTTGTCTTCTTTCTATAGTCCTTGTCTTCTCGCTCAAGTTTTTCTTGAACTTGTGGCACGTGGAACTAATTGAAAAGTTCCACGTGTGGAACTAAAACAAACTCTTGCAATAATGCGTCTCCCCTGTCATATTTTGTATTCACAAAGTCAGGCGCCATTAAGGACAATGAATAAACTTGCGAGGGTGAGAGTGTGAGAGCGTTGTTGGAAACATCTCCGGTGTCTCAAACAGCGTGCACCTGAGGAGCCGGGCTCGGCCCGATCCGATCGAAACAGGCACACTCTCCGGTGTGTCCAAAAACGTGCACTTGAGCAACCCGACACGGCCCGACGCGATCGCAACGCTTTCGAAACCTTGGCAACATTTCGCGGCATCACCTCAACCGCTTCCTTCTCCGAGAATAAGAGCTGCCGTTTGGACGGCTATTGATGCCAACTCTCGTCGCTGCGGGTTCCCTGGACGGCCGGTAGCTTTTATGCAGGTATGTCGTGGCGAAACTTCCCCCCTCCATGCACCATACTGCGCTATCTGTGGACCAGGCGCTGTGTGCACGGACTATCACAATACGGAAGTTTTGGTCAGTCCACAATTTCTCTTCCAAAACGGCATGCTGCCCGATCATGTGCGTGCAGCATGTGGGCCTCATAACGTGTCTCTCACGCTCGCAAGTCCACCGTCCCTAATGGCGCCTGACTTTGTGAAGACAAAATATGCAAGAGGAGGCGCATTATTGCAAGGGTTCGCTTTTAAATTAGGTTCACGTGCCACAAGTGTAACCAAACTTGAGTGAGAAGACAAGGAAGGACTATGAGGACTCCCCGGAAGATGTATGCAATGTCAGTGAACTTTATTGGGCTAGCTATGTCCAAAGCTTTAATAAGACTGGCAACTATTGGAGTTTGCTGTTTTGGATCTCCTTAGATCATCATGTGAAGCATTCCTGCGCAAATTATCCCCGAGTTTTGGATCCCGAGAAGAACGTTCGACAAAGTTAAGGCCTGTATATTCGACTGAATGATCCTGGGACAAAACGAATCCACTATTCTGGACTCTTCAAGATCCGATGCCAAGTGGCACAAATAATGTAAACATCAAGAGATTTTCGACACATCCCTCTTCAATTTTGCATCCCCGAATTGATGCTGATAAAAAATCAGGAACATGGACAATATACAAATAACCATCAAGTAATTCGCACATTTCCGTTATGGGTGCCAGGCCCAGGAATGCTATTAAATTTTTAAACACGACATTCGCATTTTTGTGACACATCAACATGTAGTTATCATTTTGTCATATTGTAATGCCATACTATGTTGGTTATATCATTAATTGATATATGTTTCGAGGTACAATTTTATCCTGGATCCAGAAAAATCCCGTGGAATGGAGCCGTTAGTACTTATTCACTTACGCCGATCCATGATATAACTTATGCTGATCCGGAACATCACCTACGTTGATCCAGGATATAACTTACGCTAAACCAGTATACAGCTTTCATTGTATCCTGGCCTAGCGTGCCGATTCGTAAACGATCCCACGAAGTATTTCGTCATCTGGCAAAATGAAGACGATAACCTTTATTCTATATGATCATTGGCAACGATACCGACACGTGACCTGGGGAGCACCGGGCCTCTTGGATTCAGTGTTAGAGCTGAAATATTCTCGGAATCGATTTCGGGAACCCAAGGGATGGATTTCGAAGCTTCGTGCTGATAGCAACAGCCTCCACTGTGGTCAGCCTCTGGAAATGACGGAAGCGTTAACATTAGAAAGAGGTTCAGGAAATCAAACGGTCTTTCAGTCAAAACACCTAAGTCAGCTAATACCAAAAACACGATGTTTGTACTCAAGTGTAAGTTCATTCAGACACTTTCCAAATCTTTCTGCTAACTACCGTGAAGAAAAGACTACAGGTGTGACGTTGCATGTGCCTTTGAGGTCACCATTGACCATCACACTCTTGACCATTACATTCCTTCTCGAAACTGGCAACATCTATTGAGTTTATTTCGCAACTGGCACCTCACCTCATATACAGTGGGTCATTCAATAATAGGAAGGGAACGACGGTGAACTCCTTGACCCGTCCATCAGTCAGCGGGCTCATTGGTGCCGCACGAGCCGACCGTGACGTCACATGAGCCGACCGTGATGTCACGCCGGAAGGCGTGTCGCTCCCGACCAGCCAGTCTCAAATGGGCCAAGGAAGGGCCTTGTTCCGCCCGATTTGGGGCGGCAGTGTGCCGCTGCATCCCCTCCCTCAGCCCCCTTCCCCCGGAAGCGGCAGCGATTTGTGATGGTGTTGTCCTTTGGTGGGGACTGCAACAGAGGCCACGGAGAGCGTACAAGTATCAACTCTGGCAATAATTGGCCATTTTTAGGATATCCCGACGTTCATTATTTCAGCTGGCATTCCGGCATATTCCGGCATTCTGGCATATTGACATTCCGAGGCTACGTGAATGTTTTTTAAATGGTAGTGTACCGTAACATGGGCGCTGCATCACCGATGCAGTCGATGTGCCCCTAAACTCCAATAACCAACCGATGCACCGTAACAAGAGCTACTTCTTTGGCAGGGCGGGCTGGGGTGGCGGGTCGGTCTTTTCATGAGTGGAAGCTGTCCTTGCAATGTAGGCTTGTAGGAGCGTCGCTTCACCTGCTATGTGCATACCACAGCCATGGTCAAAACCACGATATTGGGTGGCAATGGAATGATCTATCCTTAATCATATGCGGATCATGCTGATCATTCTTAAGCAAGAATGTCCCCGCGTGTTTTGAACCCCGGTGTCGGAGGGGGTAGGCAGTCGGCCACCTAGCTGATTCCCGAAGTATGTGCCCAGCAGACGAAAGATTCACCTACATACCTGCGAGGACTAGTGCACGTGTCTGCGTTTATATTGGAACAATCTGTGCGCTACTTTGACATCTATGACTCCTTGGCCAAAGTTTACAGGGTGGTTGATGCTGGGGATGAGTGGGCCTCATGCCTCCCGCGGTGGGCCTCACTCCTCCCGCGGTGGGCCTCACGCCTCCCGTGGTGGGCCTCACGCCTCCCGTGATGGGCCTCACTCCTCCCGTGATGGGCCTCACCCCTCCCGTGATGGGCCTCACGCCTCCCGTGGTGGGCCTCACCCTCCCGTGGTGGGCCTCCTCCGCGGTGGGTCACCCTCCCGTGATGGGCCTCACGCCTCCCGTGATGGGCCTCACCCCTCCCGTGGTGGGCCTCACGCCTCCCGTGGTGGGCCTCACGCCTCCCGTGGTGGGCCTCACGCCTCCCGCGGTGGGCCTCACGCCTCCCGTGGTGGGCCTCACGCCTCCCGTGGTGGGCCTCACCCCTCCCGTGGTGGGCCTCACGCCTCCCGCGGTGGGCCTCACGCCTCCCGTGGTGGGCCTCACGCCTCCCGTGGTGGGCCTCACCCCTCCCGCGGTGGGCCTCACCCTCCCGCGGTGGGCCTGCCTCCGGTGGGCCTCACGCCTCCCGTGGTGGGCCTCACGCCTCCCGCGGTGGGCCTCACCCTCCCGTGATGGGCCTCACCTCCCGCGGTGGGCCTCCCGTGGTGGGCCTCACCTCCGGGGGTCGCCTCCCGTGGTGGGCCTCACCCTCCGCGGTGTGATGGGCCTCACGCCTCCCGCGGTAGGCCTCACCTCTCCCGCGGTGGGCCTCACCCCTCCCGTGGTGGGCCTCACGCCTCCCGTGGTGGGCCTCACCCCTCCCGTGGTGGGCCTCACCCCTCCCGCGGTGGGCCTCACGCCTCCCGTGGTGGGCCTCACCCCTCCCGTGATGGGCCTCACCCCTCCCGTGATGGGCCTCACCCCTCCCGTGGTGGGCCTCACGCCTCCCGCGGTGGGCCTCACGCCTCCCGCGGTGGGCCTCACCCCTCCCGTGGTGGGCCTCACGCCTCCCGTGGTGGGCCTCACGCCTCCCGCGGTGGGCCTCACGCCTCCCGCGGTGGGCCTCACGCCTCCCGTTGAGCTATCAGGCGGGATGAACGCTGGTCGCTATCAGTTGGATGGATAGCCGTGGTATCATCTACCTATGGATATCTCATACTGCAAATACACATCCGTACACCTGATGTTCTACTCACAATTGGTCGCTCTGATTTTGGGGAAGTAGCATGCGTCATAAAAGTTCTAAGACTTAGTTAGGTTAAGCTCATAAGCACACACAGACATATGCACACTCATGTGCACCCACTCACAAGTGCGCTTATGCACATATATATATATATATATATATATATATATATATATATATATATATATATATATCATCAAAATCACAAACGCTAAGCCGAGCGAGTTTGCCGTCCGGCGGGGCGGGCTGACTGGTCATCTCAAAGCGGGTTACTCGCGGTGCCAGCCGCGCCGGATGTCGAAGCCGTTGGACTGGTGACCGACAACGGGTCTGCGGCTTACCTCCGCCTGATCCAGTCCGCCGCGCCTGTGGTCACGTCACCGGCCGAGCACGATCAGCCTGAGCGCTGCCGGCGAGCTGGCCAGCCTCGGTCAGGCGGACCGGACCGACTGCCGCGGCGAGACGCCCGTGGAGGGGTCAGATGAGGTCAGCGGGCGGGGCGACACGGCCCGGTCACCTCGTGGGCAGCCAGGCGACCAGTCGGGGCACCTGGCTGACGGCGGTACCCCGTCACGAGAAGGTGGAGCCCTTGAACGTCACGAAAAGAGCCCTTGAACAGCGTAGTTCTCAGAATTCCGATGGCTACGGCGTCCAGTGGTGTCGGCCCAGGACCTAGTAATACGATAAGAATGATGCGATCCGAGAACACAATCTGCAATGTGCGTGAGCGGTACTGGGAAGCTCGCATCGAGACACACTCGAGGATCTCGCGGAACCTGGGACGCTGACTGTGCGGTTGAATCACTGCTATTTCCCCTCTCCAGCTTTGATCGGCTCGGTCGGTCGGGTGGTTTCGCGGATGCGGATGCGGCCGGCGCCACCGACCGACCGCGCCATGATCAGGTCGACCGCGCCATGATCAGGTCGACCGCGCATGATCAGGTCGACCGCGCCATGATCAGGTCGACCGCGCCATGATCAGGTCGACCGCGCCATGATCAGGTCGACCGCGCCATGATCAGGTGACCGCGCCATGATCGGGTCGACATGATCAGGTCGACCGCGCCATGATCAGGTCGACCGCGCCATGATCAGGTCGACCGCGCCATGATCAAAAAGGTCGACCGCGCCATGATCAGGTCGACCGCGCCATGATCAGGTCGACCGCGCCATGATCAGGTCGACCGCGCCATGATCAGGTCGACCGCGCCATGATCAGGTCGACCGCGCCATGATCAGGTCGACCGCGCCATGATCAGGTCGACCGCGCCATGATCAGGTCGACCGCGCCATGATCAGGTCGACCGCGCCATGATCAGTTGATCAGGTCGACCGCGCCATGATCAGGTCGACCGCGCCATGATCAGGTCGACCGCGCCATGATCAGGTCGCCGCGCCATGATCAGGTCGACCGCGCCATGATCAGTCGCCGTCACCTTCGTTTATTGTTTATTGGTTGGTTCACGACACACTATGCACATTCACGGCTAATGGCGCCGCCCACACTGTTTCGCCGGTGGGCCACGGGATCGGGAAATGTCCTGAGTGGTGCTAGAGTCGAACCCGGGACCTTTGGTACCCATAGCCCGACACCTTAACCACTCGGCCATCCCCGCCGTCACCGCCGCGTGCTCGGCACGGCGTGCTCTCAGCCTCGCCGGCACACGACTCCCGAGCCGCGCTGCGGGCAGCCGGCGCCGGCGCCAGCGCCCGCAGCCGCGCGTCTCGGCAGCTGGAGCCGGCCGGTGTTGTCACCTGGACCGGCGACGGCCGAACAATAGCGGCCGGCCGGCGGTCGGGGAATTTGCATGCCGCCGCCGGCCGGCCGCCGGTCGGACGCGCCGGCACGCTGTTACCGGGGAATTACGCCCAATTCATCCATTTAATCATGCCGTCGGCTCAGTTTGTTTCACTTAGCTCTCCTGGCGCCAGTGGCGCCGCACCAGTGCGCGCGCACGAGCGCGCGCTCTGAAATGACTTCTCGCGGGCGGGTTGTGCGTGTGGTGTCCCGAGTGGGATATTCACGCGTTAGCTGCAGTATGGTGTGGCACTGCGACACTGCTCCCAGCGCGCCCGTGCACCCTCTGCTCCGGTGCCCCACCGTCACGACGTGCCCCCCCCACCAACAGGCGGGGTGTGCTCTGAGAGCGCGCGCGGGAGCGGCCGCAATGCAGCTGTGTTCCTGCAGGTGTACGGCGGCGGAGGAATGCACTCCGACTTGGCGCAACAGGTTTCCTGTTAAATCCCGGTGCCTCTCTGGTAGGTACAGGAATGTCTTGATGCCCCCGTCGCGGCCAGTCGACGGCTCGAGTCTTTATCAATGAAACAGCCGGCGGCCCGCGTGGACGGCTGTCTCGGCTAATTGTTAACGATGCCGATGATTCACCGATGTGCCACGCAGATGCTGGCAGTCCTGGCGAACATCGTCACTATGCAACAACCCCTCACCCTCTCCCCCCCCCACTGGAGCGCTACCCCGCTGCAGCATCGTCCCGTCACTAGGAATACCTCATCATTGTGGCATTACCCCGTCACTTGGACACTACTTCATCACAAGAATACCATCCTGTCGCGGTGACACTACCATGCCACTCAGCGTTCTAATTTTTTTTTGGATTTGAAGGGGAGGTGGATGATGTCTAAAAAGCCAACTGATGTTTTAATAATGTACAAATGTATATGGATAATTCATGAGTTCCTTTCTATGTTCTTTGCTGATTGTTCGTTAATGATGACGTCAATAGTGTCACTGCTGCCTTTACCAGTCGACAATGCTGAGACCAGAAGCCATGGGCTAAGATGACATGGGCAGAGATGGAAATGTCACTCATAACCGGCACCGAAAAAATATGATACTTAATGATGTCAAAAACGAAAACTGATGTAAAACAAGAACACTACCTGATACTGCTCCGCCACTAGAAAGCCATACCATGACTGGAACACTACTTCGCCGCTAGAGCACTACCCGTCACTATTCAAAGCAAAACATGTGTTTCGAAATTGACATGGTGGCTGGTACATCGTGCGAGCGTGCACTTGGGTCTTCTGTTTCTGTTCCATCGACACTCCAGCGCTCTTCAAATCGAACGGCAAAAGCTCACATCATATAATTCAAATCTGTCCATTTGGCAGTGCGCTATTCGGGCCACTGGGCACTGCGAGAACATCACAGTTCGTGTGATCTCCGGTGGAGCTGCAGGCCAGCACACGTGGGAACGCCAAGCTTTAGTCGGCCGTTATGTGAATGAATGCCCGACGGTGCACGCCTAGATGACCATGGACAGCAACACTGGCGGATCCACCGGGCGGGGATCAACACGATGCAATTACAAAATTGATACTTGACACAAAAATGCTATTTTCCCAGTGCGCCATTTGGGAGAAACGCTATGATAAGAGAGGCCGAAGGCTGTGGGAGTTCCCCGCGAAAGAGGGTAAATGGCTCAGCTCAACGGTCCGAATAAGCTACAGCAGTAGTTACTCGCTAATAACTTCGCAACCGTAGCTATCAATGTTATTCTCACCAAAAAGGGCCAATTCAATCAACGCTGCTCTGCACAATCCGCTTAACTGCAGGTGGAATTGGGCACCATACCTCGGTAGGCACTTCTTTAACTTCGACACGTTCAGTTAATCTAAAAGACCGCAAGATAGGGAAGACATTCTGATCCAACCTCAGCAGCCGGGAACCCGGACGGCAGGATATGGAAAAGATTCTGATCCTACCTCAGCATCCAGGAAGCGCATCGACTCTAAGGCGGAAAAATTATGCACGTGCACACCCGATGACCCACACATGCATCACGTTTCCTAGACGTGACCGCACCTGCGAAAAGGATGCTTTAGGCTCTTATTCGACACGTACACCAAGCTAAACATCGGTAATTAAACGATTATACTTCGGAACAATTTGCCAGCTACCTTTCCAACATTTTCCGGCTACATTGACGCCCGCGTCCATCTATGGCGTTCACAAGTATATCGGTATTGTGAAATTCGTTTGTTGGCAACCTGTCCCTGAACAAAACGAAATGCTTCTGAAAGATCATCGGATTCGGTGCGATAAATGTACCGCAGCCGTGTGGCCCGGCCCGTCTTATCGTAGCCAACGCACACCATTTTGCTAATCGTGTTTTCCTAATGGTTCACTGTCAATTTGCATTCCATCGAATTATTACAACACTTTCTCGTCACTGTAAGATGTTCGTCTTAAGCTCGTTTGCCGCGATATATCACGGATTAAGCAAGAGCATGTTGCAAATATTACTCCCGTACTGGTGTTGAGAAATCCTTGCACAAAAAGGGCTTTTGGTGGTATGAAGGAACTAAACTTTTTTTTCTTTTTTTTTTAATAAATAAATTTAATCCGAATTGTTGCTGAGGTGGGTTAAGGAACCAGGGTTCTATTGCTAAGCAGAGCTTGTTGCGTGAACCCTGGCCCCACCACCCGATCCATCAACTCCAGTTCAACAGCAGAATTTAGACCGAAAGTTTAACGTGCCGCCAATGCACCGACACGGCCGCCCGGTAGCTCGTCCCCAGCCTTATCGGGCCAGCTGCCAACTGACACTCCCGGCCGGGGGCTAAATGCGAGCGCGCGAAGCGACTCGAACCCTGTGTTGCCAGCACAGGGGAGACCAGTGCAGGCCAGCGCTCCAACCAATTGAGCTACCGGCTTTTCCAGACGCGAAAGGAGAAAAATACGATAGACATGCTCATGGTAATTCGTGATGCTGCTAGTTTGGTCGCAGAACATAATCATGCTAATCAGGAATAGTTCAATACAAGTTGTTGATAGTTCAACAACAACTAGCATAAGGTGAGTGACGGAACTAATCATGCGGTGAATCTCATTTTCCCGACGCCCGATAGCATTCTTATGTGCCATTATATATTTGCGTAATACTCAATACATGCACATCAGGCGATAATCGCCGCCCCAGTAGCTCAGTTGGTTAGAGCGCTGGCCTGCTCTAGTCTCCCCTATCCTGGCGATACAGGGTTCCAGTCGATTCACGCGCTCGCATTTAGCCCCCAGCTGGGAGGGTCAGTTGGCAACTGGCCCGATATGGCCGGGGACGAGCTACCGGGGCAGCCGTGTCAGTGCATTTGCGGCACGTTAAACTTTCGGTCAAAATTATGCCGTAGAACTGGAATTCACGAATCAGGTGGTGGGGCCATGGTTCACCCAACAAGCTCTGCTTAACGATACGATCGTGATTCATAAAGTCACTCCGGGGGAAGAACTCGGATGAAACTTATTTTCTAACGATGTCCAAGGAATAAGAATCCTTGCGGCGTTCGACGAAATACTTGACCCCTAACGGAACATCATCAGTTTTCCTTCGTGATTCTCCCCCGGTGGAAAGTACCAGGACAGCGCAGTGACCGACAGGGAGCAACAGAGAAGGCCGCGGGGCGGTCGGGGCATCACCCGTCCACCGTTCGCCGTCCGCAGGTGACCGGCTTTCACCGAGCGTTCGCGTTGACCTCGGCGCGGCGCACGTCGGCCCGCCGGTGGTCGCGGCGCCGGCGCGACGGCAAAGCGCGCCATTTTTGTCCCGGCTCACCGCAAGGCGGCGGGCCGCGCCGTTTTTGCGATTGCCGCGAAGTGGCACACGCCGACAAAGGCGCCCCTGCGCCAGCGGCGCCGGTCGGGCACACCGGTCCTGCAGGCTCGGCGCCGCCTGACAGCGGCGCCTGACAGCGGCGTCAGGCGCAGGGATCGGTCCGGAAACTCGGTCCCGGAGGCGTCCGGCGCCGCCTCGCCGCCGGCACGCTGTCCGAGCCAGGCTGGGTGGCTGCGTGGACGACACCACCGCGCCTCGAGCTGGGGTACAAATATCTCTTGGTTATTGGTTTCACTACACGTCGACCGTCGAGTCATGTGGCGTTGCCAATCTCTCACGCCGACTGGCCGCGGGCGAAGAGTAGCGACAGGTGAGACTCGAACCCGCAATCTTTCGATTGTGAGCCGGGCAACCAACATTTCTTGGTTGCTCTACGTTGGGTAGCCGTGAAGTAGCCAAGAGGTAGCCACCACTAACTGCGTTCCTACACTGGGGCGACGGCGTTCCGCGGAAGGAGGGAGCCCGCCAGCGTGACGACAGTGACCGCAGCAGGGGACCGGTGGCATCGCCAATCGGTGCTACCGCTACAGGAGAGCTGAAGCTAGTTCACCATGTTCATCATAACCATGTTCAGCTACTAGCTGGTGCATTGGATACGCGCCAGATTTTCTGCTGTATTTTGAGATAATTCGTTGTTGGGTTTGGAGACACGGCACGACATTAGTCGACTCCTGATCCCCGTGTTTTCAGCACTTGCAAAACACCCACCTTAGCAACATCACCCAACTTATATTCAGGTAGCCGCATGCATAGCAAAATATTTTCCAAATGAATCGGGGAAGATTCGTGGTGCGGCGCTGAGGGAGTAGCCATTTGGAATAATTAGGTCGTCAACGTCAGGTGTGTAGAACAGGCGTAGTGTGCGTGCATGCGTGCATAGTGTGTACACGCAGCTGTGTAGAAGGCGGCCGGTGGTGCCCTTACAGCGGAAGGGAGCACCGCTTCACCACTTACCGCGCACTACCTGCACGGAACCTCCTGGGCACTCACCCTGAAATCCTGGGACTCCTTCCACAGAAGGATAAACTAGCAAAGGATGCCCTAAGATGGCAGAAGAGACCACCGGAATATGAGTAGAGACAAATAAGACAGGTGACGAGGCTCCTAGGCGAGGAGTGAAAGCATCAAGAACACAAGAGAACGCCTCGAAGACGGGTAAGGGTGCACCCAGGTTAGACGAGGAGGCGCACAAATTTGAAAGGAGGGCCCCGGGATGGAAGAGGAAGTTCCTAGGATAGTGGCGGGTGGCTACATAGGACTGCAGAATCGCAATATATCATCTCTGTCACCGGAGTTGTGCTCACTTGCCCGTCCACCCCGTGAGCTGGATGTGGGTGCAATGTGAGGAGGCTGGGAACGGCTGTACTCCGGTGCTGAGCTGTGCAGAGCCGCCGGAAGCCCGCTCGCCGGACGACGGCTCAGGTTCAGGAAGCGGCCGTCAGGCGGACGTGACAGGTCAGGTTCGGGACGTGACAGGTCAGGTTCAGGACGTGACAGGTCAGGTTCAGGACGTGACAGGTCAGATTTAGGAAGAGACAGGTCAGGTTCAGGAAGCGGCCGTCAGGCAGGCGTGACAGTTGTCACGAGATAGGTCAGGCTCAGGAAGCGGCCGTCAGGCTGGCCGCGAGCATGACAGGTCAGGTTCAGGAAGTGGCCGCCAGAACGGAGGGACAGGTCAGGTTCAGGAAGCGGGCGCCGGGCGGACGCGACAGTTGTCGCGCGCCAGGTCAGGTCAGGCGCTACAGACTGGCAGCCCGTCTAAAGTCAGATCGGGTGTTGCTGACTTGGCCAGTGACTGTGACATGGCCAGCGGCGCTGACCTTGCCGCCGGCGTTAGAGGCGGCGGCGGCGGCGGCGGCGCTGCCATGTCGGACGCCGGCGGCGACCTTGGCGCGTCGCCAGGTCACATGTGTCAGCGGCCGGCCGGTGCGCCGCCGGCACGGAAATAGCCGGCGGCGCGCCGGCGGCCCGACGCCAGGCGCGAAATGAGCGCCGCTGATGGACACCCTGACGCGGACTGATGGACACCCTGACGCGGACTGCGACACTGGTGTACACCCTGACACGGACTGATGGACACCCTGACGCGGACTGCGACACTGGTGTACACCCTGACGCGGACTGATGGACACCCTGACGCGGACTGCGACACTGGTGTACACCCTGACGCGGACTGATGGACACCCTGACGCGGACTGCGCCACTGGTGTACACCCTGACACGGACTGATGGACACCCTGACGCGGACTGCGCCACTGGTGTACACCCTGACGCGGACTGATGGACACCCTGACGCGGACTGCGCCACTGGTGTACACCCTGACGCGGACTGCAACACTGGTGTACACCCTGACATGGACTGATGTACACCCTGACACGGACTGCGACACTGGTGTACACCCTGACACGGACTGCGACACTGGTGTACACCCTGACACGGACTGATGTACACCCTGACGCGGACTGCGACACTGGTGTACACCCTGACACGGACTGCGACACTGGTGTACACCCTGACACGGACTGATGTACACCCTGACACGGACTGCGACACTGGTGTACACCCTGACACGGACTGATGGACACCCTGACGCGGACTGCGACACTGGTGTACACCCTGACACGGACTGATGGACACCCTGACGCGGACTGCGACACTGGTGTATACCCTGACGCGGACTGCGACACTGGTGTACACCCTGACACGGACTGATGGACACCCTGACATGGACTGCGACACTGGTGTACACCCTGACACGGACTGCGACACTGGTGTACACCCTGAGACGGACTGATGGACACCCTGACGCGGACTGCGACACTGGTGTACACCCTGACACGGACTGGTGGACACCCTGACGCGGACTGCGACACTGGTGTACACCCTGACACGGACTGGTAGACACCCTGACGCGGACTGCGACACTGGTGTACACCCTGACACGGATTGCGCCACTGGTGTACACCCTGACACGGACTGATGGACACCCTGACGCGGACTGCGACACTGGTGTACACCCTGACACGGACTGATGGACACCCTGACACGGACTGCGACAGATGCACACCCTGACACGGACTGCGACAGATGCACACCCTGACACGGACTGCGACAGATGCACACCCTGACACGGACTGCGACAGATGCACACCCTGACACGGACTGCGACAGATGCACACCCTGGCACGGACTGCGACAGATGCACACCCTGGCACGGACTGAGCCGCTGCTGGACACCCTGACACCGCGACACGGATTGCGCCGCGCCGCGCATCTCGCCCCCGTCGCCGCCCACCTCGTCTGGCCGCCCCCGTCGCCGCCCACCTCTTGCCCGGTAACGCCAGTTGTACCGGGCACCGGGGCGCCCAGTGCCAGGCGCACGTGCCACAATCGGGCTGCGCCGACATACGACACGATAGGCTATTGGCTCAGAGACCGAAAAGCTGCGCTGCGCAAAACGTTCACGACGTGTTCTGGCAAGGGGCAGCGACCAAGCACCGAAGTTGTTTAATGTTTCCGTCTGTGGTCGCCTTAAATCAGTCCGGACGCCTTCGGGCAAATTTAGAAAGCCCAGAAAGCGGCAACCGGCGAATTTTACCAAGTAAAATACGTTGTAAAGAAGATGTTCGTTTTTGGAGAAACTGTATGCAAACCACGCTCCAATCAAGAGCGCTCTTCCGGTCTTCTCGTCCGAGTCGGTGACTGCCGACCCCTCGTCAGCTCGCTCCTGACTGAGGTAACGCCACCGTGAGCAGGCTGTCGTCTGGTGGTCTCAGCGCAGGGAGAGGACCAGACAGCCCTGCACGTGACGGGATCGCCTGGTCGGGAGTGGGCCATCGTCCGGTGCAGTACACATCGTAACATGAATGGTCAGCGTGAAATTGCACGACACGCCACGTGTCCGCCGTCGTCATGCACTGCCGCGCGCGACACTGGCGCCGCGTGGCGGCTGGGTAGCAAACTAACCATGTTCGCGACCGAATAACTCGGTGAGCTGAAAGTCTTACTTAGCTCTTGTCGCGGATGTTTGTGTGATATCCCTGAATGGTGTACGAGCAACTACAGCGCGATGAATATTATCGGGGTAAATTAGGTAAACGAGGCCGCCATATGAAAATGGGATACCACTGTATGAAAAGTTAGCAGCGGACAAACGTAAAATGTTTTCGGATTGTTTTTTGTTGTTGTGTTATGTGGGGAACTGCAGAATTAACTATCAAATTCAGTCGGCCACATGCATAATACTACTGCGAAAATTATGATTTGTTACCATAGGAATGATTAAACGCCCATTCTCGCCTTTCCTCCCTTAAATTAATATGGTAGACAACCTTATTTTTGTAGTAAATTGAGGCCTCCATTTGGCTGATTAAAATAGTTATCAGCGACACCATTTGCATAGTATGGTATCGGATGTCCTGAAGAACGTGTGCATCCTAAGTGCATGTGAAAACTTTTCCGCTATGAAAATGTAGACAGAGTTGTCTTGCAGTGGAAAGCATGATGGTTACTGTGTCTAGACGGTAACTGGGAGCCGAGTATGCACCGAGCGAAAACGTTTTTCAGTCTGTTTATTTTTTAGTAGCGCGGGTGGAGGATTGCAGTCAGAAGAAGTGACCCAAATGGTGTTTTTGGTGCACTATTGCCAGTCAAAGCCTATAAATACCGCCTATACTCCTGTTAAATATCGGCGGTATTGGTATCGCATTGGCCACATATCATTTTCCACCCATGAAAAGCATATATTAACAACATACTCATGTCCTACAACCGGCTGCTTTCATAGTGAAAAAACTGCATGCAACAATTCATTGATTTGCTGCATATTTTCCAGATATAAGACATCTCCCTACGTGCTGCCTATGTGCTTTGTACTCCCCGTGTTTCTCTGGTTGCGAGTTTTAAGTTGCCATGGCAACAGGCCGGTGAAATTGAGCTGTACAGAGGAGTGGTGTCGGCTCGAATTTCTCGCGGCAAGCATCATTTGCAGGCAAGCGACAAAAAGCAAGTCATCTCACGCCACGCGCCGTCTAAAGCCGTGCAAATGCGCACAACAGTATGCGCAATTACAGGCGCGGCAGCAGCACCAACACTCGGCTGCCGGCCGTGTCGATGGCGGCTACACGTGGTGACAGGTGGTGACAGCCGGTGACAGCCGGTGACAGCCGGTTGGGCGACCGCGGCAGAGGGTGGTGGGTGCGTGCCAACGTCAGCGCGCGACGCGACGACAGTCTCTCCAGGCGGGAGACACTGTCGCCGCGACAACCGTCTCTCAAGCCGGGAAACACTGTCGCCGCGACAACCGTCTCTCCAGGCGGGACGACACTGTCGCCGCGACAACCGTCTCTCAAGGCGGGAGACACTGTCGCCGCGACAACCGTCTCTCAAGCCGGGAAACACTGTCGCCGCGACAACCGTCTCTCAAGGCGGACGACACTGTCGCCGCGACAACCGTCTCTCAAGGCGGGAAACACTGTCGCCGCGACAACCGTCTCTCAAGCCGGGAAACACTGTCGCCGCGACAACCGTCTCTCCGGGAGGGCGACACTGTCGCAGCGACAACCGTCTCTCCAGGCGGGAGACACTGTCGCTGCGACAGCAGTCTCTCAAGCCGGACGACACTGTCGCCGCGACAACCGTCTCTCAAGGCGGGCGACACTGTCGCCGCGACAACCGTCTCTCCAGGCGGGAGACACTGTCGCCGCGACAACCGTCTCTCAAGCCGGGAAACACTGTCGCCGCGACAACCGTCTTTCCAGGCGGGAGACACTGTCGCCGCGACAACCGTCTCTCAAGGCGGGAAACACTGTCGCCGCGACAACCGTCTCTCAAGGCGGGAGACACTGTCGCCGCGACAACCGTCTCTCCAGGCGGGAGACACTGTCGCCGCGACAACCGTCTCTCCAGGAGGGCGACACTGTCGCTGCGACAACCGTCTCCCCAGGCGGGCGACACTGTCGCCGCGACAACCGTCTCCAGGGCGAGGGGCGACACTGTCGCCGCGACAACCGTCTCTCAAGGCGGGCGACACTGTCGCCGCGACAACCGTCTCTCAAGGCGGACGACACTGTCGCCGCGACAACCGTCTTCCCAGGCGGGAGACACTGTCGCCGCGACAACCGTCTCTCAAGGCGGGCGACACTGTCGCCGCGACAACCGTCTCTCCAGGAGGGCGACACTGTCGCAGCGGCAACCGTCTCTCCGGGAGGGCGACACTGTCGCAGCGACAACTGTCTCTCCAGGCGGACGACACTGTCGCCGCGACAACCGTCTTCCCAGGCGGGCGACACTGTCGCAGCGACAACCGTCTCTCCAGGCGGGCGACACTGTCGCCGCGACAACCGTCTCTCCAGGAGGGCGACACTGTCGCCGCGACAACCGTCTCTCCAGGCGGGACGACACTGTCGCCGCGACAACCGTCTCTCAAGCCGGGAGACACTGTCGCCGCGACAACCGTCTCTCAAGCCGGGAAACACTGTCGCCGCGACAACCGTCTCTCCAGGCGGGAGACACTGTCGCCGCGACAACCGTCTCTCCAGGAGGGCGACACTGTCGCCGCGACAACCGTCTCTCCAGGCGGACGACACTGTCGCAGCGACAACCGTCTCCCCAGGCGGGCGACACTGTCGCAGCGACAACCGTCTCTCCAGGCGGGCGACACTGTCGCAGCGACAACCGTCTCTCCAGGCGGGCGACACTGTCGCCGCGACAGCCGTCTCTCCGGGAGGGCGACACTGTCGCAGCGACAACCGTCTCTCCAGGCGGGAGACACTGTCGCCGCGACAACCGTCTCTCCAGGCGGACGACACTGTCGCCGCGACAGCCGTCTCTCCAGGCGGGCGACACTGTCGCCGCGACAACCGTCTCTCCAGGCGGGAGACACTGTCGCTGCGACAGCAGTCTCTCAAGCCGGGAAACACTGTCGCCGCGACAGCCGGCTCTCCAGGAGGGCGACACTGTCGCAGCGAGTGGCGCGACGGCCGGACCGGCGGCCTCCGCGAGTATTTGGCAGATGTGTATCGCTGAATTGGATTTGCACACCAAGTGCCGAATATCCGCCATTGTGTGGGACGCGCCGGCGGCCGGCGGACGGGCGGCGGCGGCGCCGTGCATGCAGCCGTCCGGCGGGGCCGGCCACCGGCACATCTGATCCGCCGGACGATCGGTCAATTTCTAACGGCGCCGGCAGCGCGATCCGTCGCCGTGGCGTGAGCCGCGCGACGCCGGCCCGCCGTCACACTCGTCTCGCGCGCGCCGTCCCCCGCCACTGCCGGGACGTGACAAAAATGCGCGGCGGCGCGACACCCGGTCGGCGGCTGACCCAGGTCCCCGGTCGGCGGCTGACCCAGGTCCCGGTCGGCGGCTGACCCAGGTCCCGGTCGGCGGCTGACCCAGGTCCCGGTCGGCGGCTGACCCAGGTCCCGGTCGGCGGCTGACCCAGGTCCCGGTCGGCGGCTGACCCAGGTCCCGGTCGGCGGCTGACCTAGGTCCCGGTCGGTGGCTGACCCAGACTGACCCTGGTCCCGGTCGGCGGCTGACCCAGGTCCCGGTCGGGTGCCGGCGCTGGCGGCCCGTATCCTGGTCGGGTGCTGTCGGCGGGACATCATCAGCACTGGCAGCTCGTGCCCGACGCCCCCGTCAGTGCGGCGCCACCCCCCCCCGCCACTGCGGGGCCGTCCGTGTTCGGTGCCGGTGTGCCACAACCGAGCTACCTTCACTAGAAAGCGAACTAAATCCTTCAGGCCCGGTGACGTCAGGGTAGCTGGTTTTTGCGCGGTATCAGTTTGATTGCAACAGTCAGTTTCTAGCGATACAGGACATTTCATGTGGCAAAATAAGACCTGGGTGTGTGACACAGGCGTAGGAAGGTGTAGTGCCGGGTGCGGGGTGAAGGCAGGGTGCAGGTCACGGTTCCACTTTTTGTGCTGTTAACCATTAACCCTGTTGCAAAGCCAGCAAGTAGAGGATCATGCCGTTTTTACACCCGACGGAAGCCAGGATTGCTTCACTGGGCGAAGTGAATGGCTTTGCTAATTTGTATTCAGTGTTGTGCTTTGCTAATGGATTTCTTGAGCCTTAAAATATGCGTGTAGTCGTTTATTTAGGAAGTGAACTTGTGAAAGTACACCCTGCTGAGCGAAATAATTTGACATCACAGCAACAGTTTTGTTTTGCATAAGTGAATGCGTGTCATCCCTCAATGTATTGCTGCGTCGCTGTCAGTGCATCTCCACGAAATTCAACACCTATCCATGTCAAACTTTTCAGAATGTCATGATTAACAACATGGCGTGGCGTCGCTGTACGAAAATAAGCCATAAGCGTGCCCACGACAGACCGCCTCATCCTACCCATATTCAGCGGATTTCTCTTGCGATGCTGCCATGCGATTTTAGATACTTCTGTCGCTTTATCAGTGCCCTTCGAGAACATTTTATCTCGCCCCACGTCCTGACATTTTGCCTTCCCCGATTGGCGAGTGAATTCTTGCGAAACTTCTCGCTTCGTAATATACGAAGAAGCTTCCTCGTGCGCCGTCCCTTCGCGAAAATGCTGGGTGTCTCGCTGAAAAGCGTTTCAAAATGACTCATCGAAATCTCGAATACTCCTAAGGCACTATTTTCCGTTAAATAATTGTAATTCGGACCCCTCGCTAGAGGGAAATTCCGAATCCGTTTATAGCATGCGTGAAATCTTCCGGACGAAGCATGCCTTTTGACTCTGGGCGTCGCCACAATGTGTGACGGGCGACGTGTCCTCAATAAGTCATGAAATTGAGAATCGTGGCTCGTGGCCCTCCTCCAGTCCAGGGGCCCTTACAATGATCCGCCGGTCCCGTAGATCTAGAAGCTCTTGACGTTAGCCCAGCCAAGTGCTCCGACATCTTCCCGAGGCACTCCGCGACTCGGGGCCACCTTCATCGGCTCGGGACCATTTCCGTCAGTCCGGGACCCATTTCGTTTGTCCAGGACCCTGCACGTTGGCCCAGGGGATCCCCGCGGGCCCCATACGCTTATCTAGGAGGCGGCTCCCAACCCCTCGCCCCCTGGCCACGCCACCGCACGGAGGGCAAATTGTGGTCAATGCAAGAACGCGGGCTTCTCCGAATGCATGCAACAAGCACTTGAAAGTGCACAGGTCTGGACGATCAGGAGATGAATGGCACCAAGAACGTACCCCGACTTGGCTATCGACCGGTCGCGGCACTCACCGCCGATGCCATCTCCCGGAGACGGCGCCACCGGCCGACGCCTCCCGCGGCCACTCCCGCTGACCGCCGCCGACCGTCGCATTGATAGGCGCGCCGCGCGGCACGGCCGGCCAACGGTGTGTCTTTTTTTTGCGCCGCACCACGCGACGCGTGGAGCGTGCCACCTCCGCCTCGGGAGAATGTGTGAATGATTCTCTGAATGAGCGCGGCCGGCGCTGAATGGACGCGCGGCGCGGCGTCGCCGGCCGCATTCGCATGCTAATGTCGGCCGCGGCGGCGGCGGACAATCGGAGGTGGGGCGGCCGGGCGGCCGGCCGCCGCGGCCACGTCAGCACGCCCCGGCGCGAAGGTGACCGTGCCGACCACGGCGGCGGCGGCGGCGGCGGCGCCCAGCTCGCGGCCTGCGGACGCCGCGCCGAGGTCAGGCCGAGAGGTGACACGGCCGTGCCGACTGCCACTGCAGCTGGCCGGCCGGCGCACGTGCCGCCCGACCACCGGACACCGGACCCCAGACCCCAGACCCCGGCCACCGGCCACCGGCCACCGGCCCACCGGCCCACCGGCCCCCGGCGGACACAGACACACATCGGCGTCACCGGTGCGGACGGGTCCAGTGTGCTTCATTCAGCCTGGCCACTTCCTAGCCGGGTTTACAGTGGAGTTCGTGAAGAAACGATTTGATTGTATCGACATCCAGTACATATTGCAACACTGTTGGACAAGACACGACTGATGGGAGCTGTGAGCTGAATAGCAGGGCATAGGAACACCCGAAAACGTTTAGGGTAAGCCGTAGTAAAGCTCACGCTTTTGATGCAATGCCCGTCACGTTTGTGGTTGAGATTTCTGAAAAGTCTGGGCAAGGCTCTTGTTCCCTCTCCCTTCCTGTTCCCATGCTCAGGATCGAATACAATATCTTCGAAAAGCAGCGAATTGTTTGCTTAGTTGAAGCAATCCTCATCGTCTGTCATTCCACTAACGATTTCAAGTATTTTTTTACGGTGCGTATCATGCATGACGCTCCGACAAGCTCCCGTTCTCTGGGGCCTCTTCCAGAGCGGTGACTACCACGTTGATAACGAATTCAACCGCCATTTGCGACTCTGTTATAGTTGTTGCCAGTTTCTAGGATGCATTAAGGAAAATTCTGGATTTTCCGTGAGATTTCTGCACTCACAACTGGCATCGCCTGCTGTCGGAGCGCGCCATTCCCGGTTGCCGCGCCAGTGCTTACTGGCAATCAACGAACCTTACCGACGGGAATGACGTCATCACGCCGGGAGCCGATCGAATTGCTCTGTACACTGTCCGCTCCCGTCAGTGAGTAGTACCGTTGTCAACGATAGCTGCACTGCGGCGGCGACTCACCCAGCTGCGCTTTTGCTGGGCTCTGCTCTGGGTGGCGAGCCACACAAACGACTCAGGCCTCCCTACGGTCGGCCAGCTGTTCAAACGAGTGACGTCACTGCTGACGACCACCAGCTGATGCGCATCGAGTCGTGCTTCATACACGTTTGAAGGTGCGAAGGGGCTATGCAATGCAACGTCCTGTTGCGACGCTGTCCTGACGCTCTCCTCTGATGCTCTCCTGACGCTCTCCTCTGACGCTCTCCTCTGACGCTCTCCTCTGACGCTCTGCTCTGACGCTCTTCTCTGACGCTCTTCTCTGACGCTCTGCTCTGACGCTCTTCTCTGACGCTCTTCTCTGACGCTCTTTTCTGACACTCCTGACTCTCTCATCTGACTCTCTCCTCCGACGTTTCGCTCCGACGTTTCGCTCCGACGTTTCGCTCCGACGTTTCGCTCCGACGTTTCGCTCCGACGTTTCGCTCCGACGTTTCGCTCCGACGTTTCGCTCTGACGTTTCCCTCTGACGTTTCGCTCTGACCTCCCAATGATCTCTCTGACCTCCGTATCCGTATGACGTCCTGTTCTGCGTCAGCCTGGCGTCATTCGCTGTGTGCATGATGAAGGTGTCGCTCTGATGTACTGGAACAAGACAGGATGCCACTCGCAGGGGGAGGGGGGATGCAGAGTGCAGCCCGTGCCCAGGGACTTGGTAGCTGTCGCCGCGAATCTCAGCACAGACTGACGTATGGCGGTGGGCGGACAGCTTCAGAGGGGGGGGCTGCCGGCCGATGGCAACAGCAGTGTCACGACCCTCCCCTTTCTCCTGAATGTCCGACCGAACCGATCGACGGCACTGACGGGTGCTGAACTTTCCCAGGAACTACTTCTGAGAGGGCACATGCATGTTGTCAGGGGAGGGATTCGGTGTTTTTGCTTGCAATGATTGTCACATGTACCGACGCAAAATACGCCAAAATTTCCCCTGCCAACATTCCTATGCGCATCGGAGGAAGATTGCCAGCGGAGCAGCGGCACGACGTCACACCGCCGCCGTTGTCATGGCGACGTGACGTGGCATGACGAGCGTCCAATCAGCACCCCGACAGTGACGGCGCAGTCGCGCCGTCAGCGCAAATGAATCAGCGGGGCCGGACGGCGGCCACACTATATGTGCCGGGTTTGGGCAGCGGGAGGCCCCGGACGGGCGCCGGTCTCGCGCGGAGCACGGAGCCAAGGCCACCACCGGGGGCCGTCCGGCCGGCTCCACCCGCCCGGCCCGGCTCCCGGGAAACCGGAGCCGTCCGGTCCCGGCGCTGCTGTCTGGGTCCGACTGGAAACGGTCCCCGTCCCGCTCCTGCTGCCGACCTGGAACACGGTCGCGTTCCGCTGCCCCCCCCAGGTGGGTGGACCCCCAGCTAGTGCTGCAACTGGGCGGATTAGTTGCTTCGTTGGCGTGTGGGCCCTGGACTATCAGTCTCGTCATGGAGGTCAAGGCGCTGGTGAGAATCCGGATCCGGATCGACAGTATGGAACCCATTGTGGTTCTTCAGCCATCTACGACAGCCACGTGTAGTCTCCAGGGACAATATAGTTCGGTGCGATGTAAATATTGTGTGACTTTCTACTTGACCAGCGATCGTGTCCGCTGCAATTTTCGACAGACCACCAGCGGCGTGCTGGATCTTGGGGTTTTGACAGGCCCCGGACTACAACTAATGCGGGGGGATCATCAGACAACTTTCCCTCTGTTGTCTTTTGCTGCATATTCCAAGGGTCTCTTTACCTCAAGTTCTCTGTGTTTCTCATATTTTAAACTGTCCCCATCCCTGGAAGCGTACAGACCAATAATTGCATTGTACCCAAGCATGTGCCTCCCTCTCCCATCCGCTGCCCTCGCGACGATGTGACTGCGGCAGGGTGGATGGTAGGTGATTTTAATGAGCCCCGTTGAGCCTTATTGGGCACCCAGCGTGATTTCCAGAGCCCCGGCCCGACCTTTTTGAGTCTGCAGTGCGACTTTCAGGGGCCCGGCACGACTTTTTGGAGACACGAGCGCAATTTTCAGGAGAGTTGGCCCACTGTTTAGAGCCCCCAACGTCATTGTCAGAGGTTCAGAGCGATTTTGGGGTCCCAATGTTATCACGCGGTGGCCGGTACCCCAAATACCACGCGGTGACCGGTACCTCAAGTACCACGCGGTGACCGGTACCTCATGTACCACGCGGTGACCGGTACCTCAAGTACCACGCGGTGACCGGTACCTCATGTACCACGCGGTGACCGGTACCTCATGTACCACGCGGTGACCGGTACCTCATGTACCACGCGGTGACCGGTACCTCATGTACCACGCGGTGACCGGTACCTCATGTACCACGCGGTGACCGGTACATCATGTACCACGCGGTGACCGATACCTCACTACCACGCGGTGACCGTACCTCATGTACCACGCGGTGACCAGCACATCATGTACCACGCGGTGACCGGTACCTCATGTACCACGCGGTGACTCGTACCTCAGTACCACGCGGTGACCGGTACCTCATGTACCACGCGGTGACTGGTACATCACGTACCGCGCGGTAGCTCCGTGCAGTGACCAGTCCTTCGATGACGTCATGTAGTGTGCAGCTCGTGCTAAAATGGCTACGCCCCGTGGACCCGGCCACCTATTCTATTCCTGTTTACGCCTCGCCGATTACAGCACACATTATGTGCACCGCACCGGGACGTAATTTGTCCGCCCTTGTCGATTTTCTTGCAGGCTCGTTAGATGTGGCTTTGTTTGGCGGAGAACGGTGTTCGGAGGATGTACTCGGTCCACATCTGACGTCGGCGTCATGTCCCTGCTGCATTGTGTGCCCACTTTGGCGTTCGGCCTTGCATTTCCAAGGCGCTACTGCTTGCTGTCGAGCTGCCACCAGCCTGAAACGATTGCTCAAGCATACATCTCAAACCCGTTTGAGCGATGGGATAGGAAGGCTGACGGCACGTGATTGTCATTCGGTTGTCGAGCCGCACTAAAAAAATGTCGCCCGGATCTGCCGCCCCGTCAGACACACGGCCATTGCGGCGCAGTCTACCCCTTTCGCGACAGGCGGTAGCTGGCGGCCGCGCCGCGGGTCTCGCGCTACGCGTTTCTGACGTCACACGCACCAGAGCCGCTCCTGTGGTTGCCACGTCTGGCGCCAAGCTATGTGGGCAAACTAAGAGGACGAGAAAGAAACTAAGAGCGTCGGCGCGGCGACGTCCAGGCCCCGCGTCGGCGCTGACACGTCGCGTGCAGACGGCGCACGCCACCGACCCTGCGACAAAAGCGGACGCGATGCCGTGCTGCGGCTGCAGCGGCGACACCACGCGACCGACTTTACACCGGTCACGTGGCCGGTTGAGGCGTGTGCACGGTCTGCCGACACGAGACACGACGCCGGTCGGGCCGACGGTCGGGCCGCCGTCGTCTGGTCCGAGCCTGACCTGACACGTCATGCCGTCGTCACCACGTGACATCGACGACTCGGGGCGGGGATGGCCGAGTGGTTAAGGTGTCGGGCTATGGGTACCAAAGGTCCCGGGTTCGACTCTAGCGCCACTCAGGACATTTCCCAATCCCACGGCCCACCGGCGAAACAGTGTGGGCGGCGCCATTAGCCGTGAATGTGCATAAAGTGTGTCGTGAACCAACCAATAAACAAACAAACAGACATCGACGATTCGGTATGTGCGCCGCACTTTCGTCCACCTGTGCCGTCAAAATCCAGCAGCCCCGGTGTGTACATGAAGCACACCAGTCGGTGCACGACGGTTCCGTCGCACTTCGCGTATGCCGACACCCGCCGCATCGCATTCACGACCGTGATTGCAGCACGTTCTGCGCGTACGCTTGCCCCTCCCGCCCCCATGTCGTTAAGCTATGTGTGCCTCTCTGATGGATACAGTTGCGAAACCGAACGACGTTGCAGATGAATGCACAGAGGAGCGCATGTGACAGGCGTACACTGCGTATGCAGGGTCCGCGTGCAGTGCCATAGCGCTGATAAATCAGCACGCACCAATAAGACAGCCTAACAAACGGTCTGCTCAACATCCGAGTGCAATTGTATTCCCCGTGTGCGCCGGCTGATGCATTTGTAACCGCCGCCCTTCGAACAGTGACGTGTCTATTACGTGGCTGCCCGCGAGCGAGTACTGTCGCTGTCGCTGTGGCTGTCGCTGTCGCTGTCGGCGCGGCTCCACCTGACGGCCGTCCGTTCTCGGTTTCAGTGTGCCACTTCGGGCGGCAGACGTACGAGCTGGAGGCGATGTGGAGCCCCGACCTGGGCTCGCCGTTCGGCGTCATGTACTGCGTCCAGTGCGAATGCGTGCCGGTAAGTCAGGCGACACGGGCGGCGGCGTGCGGCGGCGGCGGCGGCCGGCCCGCCGCTGCCCAGCCGTCGCGTGACTGGGGGATCCTTGTCGTGACTGGGCCGCCGGTGTTAACACTGTGTCGTACACGGGCCCGAGGATGGTCTGCTGGTCGCCAGGCGCCCGCCAGTCACAACGCCCGCCACGTGGAGATCTGTCCCGAGGATGGTCTGCTGGTCACCAGACGCCCGCCACAGTCACAGCGCCCGCCACGTGGAGATCTGTCCCGAGGATGGTCTGCTGGCCGTCACCAGACACAGCGCCCGCCACGTGGAGATCTGTCCCGAGGATGGTCTGCTGGTCACCAGGCGCCCGCCACAGTTACAGCGCGGGGGGATGGTCTGCTGGTCGCCAGGCGCCCCGCGCGGGGGGGGTTTGGGAGGGGATGGTCTGCGCCCCAGTCACAGCGCCCGCCACGTGGAGATCGGCGCCGAGGATGGCCCGCTAGCCACCAGACCCCCACCACAGTCACAGTGTCTGTCACGTGGAGATCAGCGCCGAGAATGGCCCGCTAGCCACCAGCCGCCCACCAGCCTGCAGTGGCCGTCTGCTGGTGGGATCTCGGCCGGCCTGTCGCAGTTCGCCGCCTCACTGTGACAGGCATTATTGGCCTGACATTGGCAGTTAGTGCTGGTGCGGTCGGCCGACGCGGGCTGAACCGAGTTTACTACGAATTCAGGTCGGTATCGCACCGTGAACGCGGCGCTCGTTGGCCGATTCAAACTAGCCAGAGCGTTTCAAGTGCGACTCTGTCCAACCCGATGCGATACTGCCTCCAAATTTCAACCGTCGTGATGGCGGACATAACTGATGCTGGAGCACACGACGTGCTACCGACAGATGACACTGGCATGCTCCTGGAAGCCTCCCCCCACCAGTCTATCGACACATGTACATGTTTGTGCACGCTCTGGCCGTTTATGCACGGCGGCGGCACGCGCCGTGGTCCACAAGTGGTCCACAAGTGGTCCACCAGTGGTCCACGAGTAGTCCATGGTCCACAAGTGGTCCATGGTCCACCAGTAGTCCACGAGTGGTCCATGGTCCACCAGTAGTCCACGAGTAGTCCATGGTCCACAAGTGGTCCACGATTGGTCCGCCGCGGAGGGCGCACAATCCCGCTGAGTAGTAACGCTTATCGTGAACTTCTCCACCGGCGGTGGGCACACACGGTGGAATCAGCGGCAGTGGCTCACTCTCCGAAAGGGTTAACTTCTTACTGCATGCAAGCATTTTTGCCGGGGAAAAGCATCGCTTGGTGTAGGTTTCAATGCATTCACAATGCGTCACCAGTCACTGTAGCAGTAGATTTCACGTATTTTGAACTGGAAAAGGGAAATACTTTTTAGTTGGGTTCAGAGCGTTCACATGCAAAATTATAGGTAGAAACCGACACTTTGCAGCAGCCGTTAACAGACTGACGCTTCCATTTCTCGCTGGCCTCATTATTAACCATGTCTTAGGCGATGGACCAACGGTAGCACATAGCATGATAGGAAGACAGCACGATAGAGAGACAGGATGTATTCGGGTGGGTGTTATTGGTGACCGTCCTCTGTCATCGGTCAGTTTCCAAGGTAATTATCGTGATGCTGGCTCCAAGGAACTGCAACACCACTAGTTTCACAGGATATGCAGGACGGATTCAAGGATTTTGATCAGGAGGAGGGAGTACATATTCTCGAGGCGCTGCAGTAAAGGCTGTGCACGTCACAAGTGATATTCTGTCATGATTGCGGGAAATATACGATGCCAACTTAATTTGCGATATCCTGCCTTTGGTGGAGAATATATGCCTCATTCGAGGATCTTTTTTTAGTGGATTACATCGGCCCAATATGGACATGGATACATCTCCGATATGGATATAGGACCGGCTCAGGGACCGGGGTTACAAATTAAACCAGGGATCACACTGGCCCGGAAAAGCTGGGTTTTCGGCTCAGCCCATCGATCGAGCACATCAAATTTGACCTGGCTTTTGAAACAAACATTTGAGGGATGGAAAACAAACTTCAGAAGAGAATAAATAATATGAGATAGCAAACTCATGAATGCAATGAACATTTGGGTATTTAACAAGTATTATCCGAAATACATACTGCTTGCTACACATTTTTATCTCGCAGATTAAGATTTTAAATTGGTTAGGCCCTTGTTGCAATCATTAGAAAATTGCCATTTTGTGTCAGAAAACAGCTCACCACCTACCTACCTACCTACCTACAACAAATGATAACGGCGGCGCTGACTCAGCTTAAAACAGGCCACCGAAATTGAACACAAAGCACCAATAGTCGATGGAAGACAAAACACGGATGCCATATGACCGTTTGAAAAACTTCAAAGCATTCCATCTGCTCTGCAAATGGGGAATTTTTTTTCGGGGACAGCATCGCTCGAGCGCCATAATCAGTATGCATTCATTCCATTAAATCATGCATCATTATATTTTAATCAACTAATCATGCACATTGTACATGTTCCACACAGCTTCATATCCATAATTTGTTGGTTTATTTTGATACATGGAGGTTGTCAAAATACCTATACAGTATGCGGTTGCAGGCGTTGCTGATGTCATTGATATTCCATATTCATGCCTCATGTCTTCGCATAACGGTAACTGTATCAGTAACTGAGTATTCAGTCCAATAATATTAGCCAAAAATAGCACGTAGCATTAAAATGTACATATATGACGTACGATATGCACCTTTTAGTATTCTTCAATCCGTTATATCAAACCAGCCTATTTTGGCCTGGGCCAGTCAAAGACTGCCAGGTTTTTTCTTTCAAATTGCTTAACTTGTCCCCGTTCTGAAAACGTCGCATCTCTAGTGGAGAATGTAGCATTGAATGCATCGCAAAATGGTCATTCAACCGGTCATTCATCCGGTCATGAACCGGCTATGGAACGGGTGAACATTCTTAGGAAGGGATACGGTGCCTGGGTTAAATGAAAAGCTATTCCAATTCTGACAGATTCCTCGGTTTTGGGGCGACACAGGAGAAAAGTTGAGCTTACATCAATTCCGTTCCAATAATGCGAGTCTTCAACTGTAAAAAGAAATGCTGAAAACCACAAATTGAACCGAAATGAAGTCAAAACGGACGTGCATATCCCTACTAGCCTCCCCGGATGCACCCATTGGCATAACAGACACCTCACTATTTGTCGCAGTTGCAACACCAACCTTACCTAAACACTGCACTTACACTTTGCATACTACGCTTTGTAGCAGAAACTGTACGTTTTTACGGCACCAATTCTGCAATTTCCTCTTTTCTCCGCACTTCAGCACCTTGCCTGGTGGCGTCCTGCCCGCGCGTGCTGTCAACATTATGGATGCGATATACCTTGCTCAGTTTGACGTTTACTTCACTCGTGAATCAGCTGGGAGACAATCAGCTGGGAGACAATCAGCTGGGAGACAATCAGCTGGGAGACAATCAGCTGGGAGACAATCAGCTGGGAGACAATCAGCTGGGAGACAATCAGCTGGGAGACAATCAGCTGGGAGACAATCAGCTGGGAGACGCCGTGTTCGGGGCGACTACCTCGTCTCTGCTCGGAGCTATATTCGCTGCGCTAAATGATCTACCATGACCCTAATCGCACCCGATTAGGCTGGTCAAATTTTCACAAAAAGGTCGCGCCTTGATCATAATGCAGGATGCATGTCAAAGGCCACAAGACATAACATTCCTTTCCCTACATATATACCAATGTCTTGAATGAAAACACCGTCGTGTTTGCCCACATTACTAAGGCCAATAAACAAGCAGCGCATCAGCCATGTCCTATAAACAAACCGGCCATGCGCTCTAAGATCTGTGGCGCTGGCGATACCCCAGGGGGACATGGGTGTAGGAGCGTTCCAAAATGTTGTCGGCAGGCAGCGAGACATAACGGATCGTCGTGATAAGACTCGAAGAAATGTTATTGAGAGGGAGAGGGAGAGAGAGAGAGATATATAGAGAGATATAGAGAGATATAGAGAGATATAGAGAGATATAGAGAGATATAGAGAGATATAGAGAGATATAGAGAGATATAGATAGAGAGAGAGAGAGATAGATAGAGATATAGATAGATAGAGAGAGAGAGAGAAAGGGCGAGAGAGAGAGGCATTCTACGTTGCTCTGCTCTGCTCTGCTCTGCTCTTCTCTGCTCTACTCTGCGCTGCTATACTCTGCTCTGCTCTGCTCTTCTCTGCTCTGCTCTGCTGCTCCGCACTGAACCGCGCACCTACTAATTGGGTCGTGATTCGCGTCATTATATTCTTTCTACAGTCATTGAGCATTCTATCTAGATAGGCATGACCATATGGAAGATGCCTCATGTATACTTCCTACTCATATAGAAGCAAGTGCTGCGCCGCCGTATTTCATCTTATTTTACTTTTAGAACATCATCCCCTGCGTAAGGATTGTTTCCACTACGCACGCTGAAATCGTTACACACGCGCGATGTATGCAGCCCGGACGATATTCTATTTTCACCACCCGTACGTGACATTGTTGTTCACGAGCTCGCTCTCGGGCTCCCCACCGCGGCACGTTGTGCACACGGCGGGATCATCATCAGTCGTGCCCATAGGCGCACCGGAGGGGGGAGGCCCAGGGGGCCCGGCCATGAGACCAAAGTGCCCTTTTGACCGAAAAGTGCCCTCTTGGCCGGAATGTCTCAAATTCAGCCACAAAAATCACCTGCCTGATGTGCCCCGCCTGTGCCAAAGGTGCTCTTTGGGCCCAAAACTGCCCTTTTGGCGGATTTTTTTTCACGTTACCCCCTCCCCCCGGTCAACAAACCTTCCAGTGTGCCCCGGACCGCAAAGTGGCCTTTTGGAGCCAGCCAGGTGCCCTTTTGGAGCCGGCCAACGGGCAGTGCTCCAGCGGGCACTGCTCCACTGCGGTGACACGAGGTCAGGCCGCGCTTTCCGGCTGTGCTACCGGACCGGATCATCTGCCCGAAGGCGGACCATGTCGTGGACCCTGAGCGCTCATCCCAAAGCAGGGCGAGCACTGCCAATTAAAGCTGTCTCCTGGAAAATCTGACTAACCCCGGGCTTAAACCAGCTCTCCCACACGCGAAACAGACGCATCAACCGACTACGCCACCGTGCTTCGCTTGAATCCGTAAAAGCGTCCTTCGATTCTTTTAGGCCAACTTTCCCGTGAAAGAAACCAGAAGAGTGGACGGGGACGGAGGGGAGGGGAGGGGGGGGGAGGGGAGGGGAGGTTCGCCATTGCTGGCCCACACTACCAAAAGCGTAGGGGTGACGGCGGCTACAATGACCCAACGTTTCCTACGCCTATGCTCAGTGGTGCATGAACAGCTCTAAAATGGTGAGGAAAAACAATTATAGGTGGATGCTTTCCATGAAATCCTATTCATCAATGGTTGACATTTCCAAAAAGTGAGGGGGCTTGGCCCCACCAGGCACCAATAGGCCCAAAGGGGATCGCTAGCAGCATGCCCTCCGGCACACCGGTCGGAAAATGGCGCCCCATTATCGGAAAAAGGCTCCCTGTTGGAAACGTCCACAGGGTAAATGGCACAACCGTTGACCCGTGACGAGTGCCTTTATTTCCATCCAGATTTCTGGATCGGCCAGTTTATGGCCCCAAAGAGCAGGATAATGAGGAAGTAAGGAACCACGGGAAAGAAGAAATGTGTCACGGAAGGAAATACGAAAGCTAGTAAAGGAGAGGACAAAGGGACAAAGAACATGATCTCTCTCCCTCTCCCTCTTTCCCCTCTCTCTGTTGCGCTGCCATGTACCGGTAGTGCTACTGGCGGTGCTGCGCACCGATGAATACCGTGGGAACCGGCCGTGCTCGGCGGGGGCTTTGGTCGCTCGCTCCGGCGGCTTCGCTGGCACGCGATCCGGCGAGCTCAGTGCTGACCCGAGCGGAGCAGAGGCGCCGGCTGCGTGCTGCCGGCCGGCGCAGGACAGTCGGCCGCCGGCCGGCAGCGCCTTAAACGGCGACCGGCGACCGCGCTCCTCCCGCGCCAGCCCCACTCCGGCGCTCTCCGCCAGAGCCGGCCGCCGGCCCGCCAGCCCCACTCCGGCGCTCTCCGGCCAGAGCCGGCCGCCGCGCGCGCCACCCGATATGGCGACGGACTGGCCGGGTATGGCGACGGACTGGCCGGGTATGGCGACGGACTGGCCGGGTATGGCGACGGACTGGCCGGGTATGGCGACAGGCTGGCCGGGTATGGCGACGGACTGGCCGGGTATGGCGACAGGCTGGCCGGGTATGGCGACAGGCTGGCCGGGTATGGCGACAGGCTGGCCGGGTATGGCGACAGGCTGCCCGGGTATGGCGACAGGCCGGCCGGGTATGGCGACGGACTGGCCGGGTATGGCGACAGGCTGGCCGGGTATGGCGATGGACTGGCCTGGTATGGCGACGGACTGGCCTGGTATGGCGACGGACTGGCCGGGTATGGCGACAGGCTGACCGGGTATGGCGACAGGCCGGCCGGGTATGGCGACGGACTGGCCGGGTATGGCGACAGGCTGGCCGGGTATGGCGACAGGCTGGCCGGGTATGGCGACAGGCTGGCCGGGTATGGCGATGGACTGGCCGGGTATGGCGACGGGCTGGCCGGGTATGGCGACGGACTGGCCGGGTATGGCGATGGACTGGCCGGGTATGGCGACGGACTGGCCGGGTATGGCGACAGGCTGGCCGGGTATGGCGACGGACTGGCCGGGTATGGCGACAGGCTGGCCGGGTATGGCGACAGGCTGGCCGGGTATGACAACTGACTGGACGGACACGATTCCGAACTGGCCAGGCATGGCGCCGGATATGGTGCCTGATTTGTCGAACATGGTGCTGGCCATGGTATCGAACTTGCCGGACATGGTGCCGAACATGGTGCCGAACATGGTGCCGAACATGGTGCCGAACATGATGCCGAACATGGTGCTGGCTATGGTATCGAACTTTCCCGACATGATGCCGAACATGGTGCCGAACATGGTGCCGAACATGGTGCCGAACATGGTGCCGAACATGGTGCCGAACATGATGCCGAACATGGTGCCGAACATGGTGCCGAACATGGTGCCGAACATGATGCCGAATATGGTGCTGGACTGGACAGGACGCCGCGCGGATGCGGCGCCCGACTGACTTCAGCGTCGGAACAGTCGTGGCACCACAGCGGCGCCGCCGTCGTCTCGGCCGTTGCCGCGCTCGGGCGGCGCAGAGTGTCGAGTGACGCCGGGGACTGCGTCTCCGGCGTCTCCGCGCGGACGCGCACGCCGGGACTGCACCTGCACGCCGGCCACGGGCACCAGGACGCGTCCGGTCGACACCCCTGCCGGTCGGCCGCTCGCCACCGGTTCTCCGGCCGTCGTCCGGGTGTCGGGTGACCGCAGACGGGTCAGTTCGCGGAACGCCGGCCGCGGCGGTGGCCGGCTGTGTCGACGTGCGTGCGACTGCCTCGTGACACGCCGGCGGCTGGCGGAGGATCTCACGGCGGCGCCAGTCCGCTGCGCCAGTCCACTGCGCCAGTCTGCTGCGCCAGTCTGCTGCGCCAGTCCGCTGCGCCAGTCCCCTGCGCCAGTCCCCGGCGCCAGTCTGCTGCGCCAGTCCCTGGCGCCAGTCTGCTGCGCTAGTCTGTTGCGCCAATCTGCTGCGCCAGTCCGCTGCGCCAGTCAGCTGCGCCAGTCCGTTGCGCCAGACCGGCGCCAGTCCCCGGCGCCAGTCTGCTGCGCCATCTACGCGCCGCCACGTACCGTGAGAGGCTGGCGGTGCGCCAACGTGACACACACGCCGGGCTCGCTCGGGCTCGCCGGTGGCGGCAACGCGGTCTCCGCTGCTCCGGCCGTACTCTCCGACACCCTTCGGTAGTGTTGAGTACAGCGGTGTACGGTAGTGTTGAGTACAGCGGTGTACGGTAGTGTTGAGTACAGCGGTGTACGGTAGTGTTGAGTACAGCGGTGTACGGTAGTGTTGAGTACAGCGGTGTACGGTAGTGTTGAGTACAGCGGTGTAGCGTCAGCGTTTGCTGCGAGACCTGTCGGAAGTCGGCGTGCCCCGACATATCCGGCGACATCTGGGCTTGCTTGTTTGTCATATAAATAAGGAACAGACAGAGCCTAGCCATGAAGGCTAGTGATCCAAAAGTCTCGAGATAAAATATTTTACCCGGACATGTGTCAGTGAACAGGAATGTTTCTACGATGAATCACTAAAAAAACATTTCCCGATAGCATTGGTTCGTTCAAAACTGGTTGGCCAACGGTACTTGTCGGCACAATGTATGACGCATACCCATCTGTATTATTCTAGCTTCTAAAGACGTCGAGAGGCCAGCCTCGACTGAACCGATACCGTGCAATTCAGCGCAAGCCAAACTTGACTCATATTACCATAGGATGGCCCGAATTAATCTCACCGGGTGCCTATCCCATGGCGTGTTTATGCTTGCTAATGTAAAGCTGGGGCGATGGCAGATCTGCTACTACTAGCAATTTGACGAATGGCTAGTTTGCATATTCAAATGCGCTGTTGTCATGCATCCCGATCTCCCTCAGTCGCACTGTGGCGGCTGCATACTGCCGCGTCACGTCTCGGTACATGGTGCTGGGCGGGCCGCCGCAGCTGACGCCATCAGTACGCCGAGCCATTAAACGACCCGGCTGACGAGGGTCTCGCCATAAAGCAGCCACTCGGAGCACGCTCACCTGCAGCACGTGCACGGCCGGCGCCCACCCAAGCGAAGTGGGGAGGGTGCATCTGGGTAGCCATGGCAACGGACCACCCATTCATGACGCGCGACCGACGCGATGCGGTCTTGGAAGTGCAAACGAGGCGCGCGCGCCCGACCACGCACCGCAGCTGGGTGTCCGAACAGAAGCGGCCGGTGTTCAGATCTGACCTGTGTCCGTGACAAACACCAAGACGGGTGTAGGACACGCAAGTGCAGCACGTGAACAGTTCCAGCACCCATCACTAAGAAATGGAGATGCTCAGGTGGCGCTGGTGTCAGGCTGCTTCGCGTTAAGCTTGGTGATTGTGTTGCGAGTCGTTTCAGACTCGGGGGATTGTGTGCTCGTTGGCATAGACTGCCAACCTGACTAAACCAAGTAGTTCGAGCCGCCAACACTCGCAGCGCGCGCTCAGCCTGTACCCATTACCATAGATGTAGCACAAGCGAATAGTTCGCGTCACTGGCTACCTATCCCGTGTCACTGGCTACCTATCCCACTAATTTTGTTGGCCGTAGCCACAGCCGTTCGAAACCCAGAGGTGCTGCAATCCAGGAAGATGCACGTGCCAGACGCCATAGGATGCATCTCACCGGGTCGCCAGTCACGAAGGTAGCCGATTCTCTACAGGGTGCACGCTTTACACAAATGTGTGGAGCGTGCATCTTTTGTCATAGGCTGTGGTTCTGGATAACTGAAAGATGCGTGCAGGAATCATGCGCGCGAAGCATGTGTACACCCTGACTCCCGCCTCCTGCACATTGGGCATGCCTGGATAGCCCTGGAAGCTGGCTACTGGCCCACCGAAGTTGACGGCTATCGTCTGCGTCTTTGTCAACTCCGCAGTGCTCGAGACGGATGGTTCTGCTGCACGCGAGACTCTGGCTCGTCGATTTGGACATCAGTCGCACGTGTGTCGACACGTGGCACGCTCCCACGTCGTTAGTTTGACCCGAAACCGCCACTGTAGCGTTCCGCCGAATCTGCCAAATCACACAAACAAACAGACAGATAGCCGACCAACAATTTGGCCAGCTGACTGTGCTGTGTGCATTTCTGGTAATTTGTTTCGTTCTCGGGACAGCGCGTTAGTCCGATTGTGGTAGACCTTCGATATGAATGTCCGCGCTTCACACTGCTTGCCAGATTGACCATAGCACACATGCACTGCAGAACCGCGCAGAAAGATGCCGAGCCTGCCATCAGAATGATAACTACCATGTGCAAATATAACCGTCCAGCAGAAGTTCACGCATCAGCAACAGCGTCACATTCTCCAGACGCGGTAGCGATTCGCGAGGCGAGACTCGCCCATCTGCGCGCGGTGGCCAGGTCGGCTCGAGTGCCGCAGCAGCTGGTGGGTGGGCGGGCCGGAGCCGCGAACTCGCGCCACACCTTCCGACACCGTTGTGCACACGGTTACGGGCGCAGCGGTGTACGCCCTCGGCACGGAACGGCGGTCAGGCGGAGTTCACCGCACTTCGCCGTCGCCCACGTCGAGAGCGAGAGCGGCACAATCATGCAGAGATTTGTGGCATGAGGGGAGTGAGTGGTATAGCACAGGAGTTCACCACACTTAACCGCCTTCCCCTGGTAGGAGATCGCCCAGGTTTGGAACGTCGCGAATTGATGTCTCCGGAATTTGTGGTTAGAAGTTAGGAGTAAAGGACAAAAGTTTACCATACTTCACCCCCTTCCCCTTTCGGAGATTTGTGGCAATAGGGAGTGAGTGGTATAGCACAGGAGTTCACCACACTTCACCGCCTTCCTGGTAGGAGATCGTCCAGGCTTGTAACGTCGAGAATTGCTGTCTCCGGAGATTTGTGGCATGAGGGGAGTGAGTGGTATAGCACAGGAGTTCACCACACTTCACCGCCTTCCCCCAGCAGGAGATCGCCCAGGTTTGGAACGTCGCGAATTGATGTCTCCGGAAATTTGTGGCATGATAGGAGTGAGTAGTATAGCACAGGAGTTCACCACACTTCATCGCCTTCTGAGTACGAGATAGCCCAGGTTTAGAACGTCGTGCATCGATGTCTCCAGATATCTGTGGCACGATAGAAACGGTACGGCGCGGGGGTTCACCACACTTCAAAGCCTTCCCAGTAGGAGATCGCCCACACACGGAACGTCGCGAATGGGGCGGGGGCGCGTCTCCGGAGATTTGTGGCGCAAAACGAACTGCACGGCACGCTTGCCGCCAAGAGAGGGCATTCGCGCTCCGTCGGCACCTGTCCAGCCGGCAGCGTCACAACGCCTACTGCTGCATCTGCAGCACGCCAGCTCGCCTGACACCCATACTGGCGCATCACGTTGGCGTGCGCGACCCGATCTAGTCTCACCGTCACGACCTTGGACTATAAATAGCCCAGCTGGGAGACGTTCCAATTGCTGCACAAACTGCTCTATACACATGCACATTTCCCGGTGGGTAACCCCAGTCTTTGCTGAGAGGAAAGGTTCGCGAGCGTGTCTCGTACTCTACCTCGGCCTCATCGCCGACACCGGGAGCGTGATGCCCGTCACGTGTTGGTGGTCCCGAGCTCGGCCGTCGACTTAATGGGGCGGGGACGCGTCCCCACACTCGAAACTTCGTGAAATGCAAAACTGTGTCTGTGGTGCTGTGTGGATAGCCGACCTCGCGCCGATCTCGCCGTTCACCATCCGAACTTCCCGGCGACGCCAAGCGTCATCAAGTGCACACCACCATGCATGTATGCGTTCGCTCTATAGCTGCCCTTTAAATTCATGCAGTGGGCGCTACATGGCCAATGTAGTCGATGCGCCCTAAAGCCCTAATAACCAACTAAATTGATGCAGGCGATTAGCTTGAAAATGGTTTTGCACCTCCAAATGTTGAGATAGCTTCTTTTTTTTTGGTCATGCAGGTGGAACAGGCAGATCAGTCTTATCGATGAGCTCAACACAGACACTGAGCCCGGAGGCGCTCGCCACGCCCTCGCACCAGCGACACCATTACTGGGCACCACACCCCATCCGTGTTTTGAAACTGAACACCAGCCGTGCCTGCGCACCAGACGTATCGGCCATGTCTGGACACCAGACGTATCGGCCATGTCTGGACACCAGACTTCAGCCGTGCCCATGTACGGTGTTAAAATAATGATTTATCGTTAGGTGTGAGATGTCGAAACGAGTACAGCGGGATGTCGAAATCCCCGTTGGTAGTCAGTTAGTTAGATGGGTTGTAGGGCGCTTCGACCGAAATCGCAATAGTATTTAGATGCTGTTTAAGATACTTCGATCCCTAAAACACAGTTTTGAGACAATGGCGAATATATAACTACCCGTCTTGCGTGTTTTAAGAGGTACCTAATTTGGGGATGCCGATATCAACGATAACGACACAAATATCTACGCTATATACTGGTATTGTATAACATGGCACATCATAGGTAATCCATTTACCTGGAATTGCACAAACGAATGTTCGTTATCACGGTTCCGGATCCGTTATGTTGAGCATAAGCATGACACTTATAAACGGGATAAAACACTGTTATAATATAATGCTGTTAGACACGGGATATCATGCTGTTAGAAACGAGGAATGAAGACCTCACAAGCACGCACCAAGAAGCACGATATCGATACATCTTTGGGAAGAATGTCGATTCAGTGTTCCGTAAGTGGTATATTCCACCCTGGTTCACGAATATTGCCTATGTATCAGAGAATTCAACCACGCTTGTGGATCAGAGATACCGGAGATCACTGTCACGTCTGGCCGCCAGCCATGCCAGAGATATCAAGTGTCTGGATACCAGAGATATAAAGTGTCTGGATACCAGAGATATCAAGTGTCTGGATACCAGAGATATCAAGTGTCTGGATACCAGAGACCCAGCCTCCGATACCAGAGATATCAAGTGTCTGGATACCAGAGATATCAAGTGTCTGGATACCAGAGATGCCAGCCATGCCTGGATACCAGAGATATCAAGTGTCTGGATACCAGAGATATCAAGTGTCTGGATACCAGAGATGCCAGCCATGCCTGGATACCAGAGATCGACAGTGTCTGGATACCAGAGATGCCAGCCATGCCTGGATATCAGAGATCAACAGTGTCTGGGTACCAGAGATGCCAGCCATGCCTGTATACCATATATATCAACAGTGTCTGGATGCCAAAGATGTCATCAATGTTTGTGAGATATCAGCCATGTTTGAATGCCAGAGATATAAGCCCTGTCTGGGCACCAGCGCGCGGTACGGGTCGGAGCGGCCGCCGGCGCGGCTGCTAACGAGCCGAAGTGCTGTGGGCTGGAGCGCTGAGGGCCGGGAGTGCTGTGGGCCGGAGTGCTGTGGGCCGGCACGCTGTGGGCCGGGGTGTCCGGAGTGCTGTGGGCCGGAGCGCTGTGGGCCGGCGCTGTGGGCCGGAGCGCTGTGGGCCGGAGCGCTGTGGGCCGGCACGCTGTGGGCCGGAGCGCTGTGGGCCGGCACGCTGTGGGCCGGAGCGCTGTGGTCCGGCGTGCTGTGGGACGGAGCGCTGTGGGCCGGAGCGCTGTGGGCCGGAGCGCTGTGGGCCGCTGTGTTATGGGCCGGTGTGCTGTGGGCCGGGGTGTTATGGGCCGGTGTTCTGTAGGCTGACGCTGTGGGCTGACGCTGTGGGCCGACGCGCGCCGCCGGCCGCCTCCAATTAGCCGGTCGGTGCGCCGGTCGGCCGAGGCCGCCGCCCCTTTAAAAGCCGCCACCGCCGCGCCGGCCGCGATGCCGCGATAGGCCCGCCCACGCGGCGACGCCGCGCCGCGCGGCCCGCTGCACGGGGTCGGGCCGGGTCACGCGCGGCGGGTCAGGTCGGCCGCGTGTGATATGCCCGGCGCCCAGGCGGGGCGGGGCTCAGTTGCGCCGAGACAGAGCGCGCCGACGCCGGCGCCGCCTAGCCCGCCATTCAGCAGCGCCCCAGACGCCTTTGTGAATAGTGAAAAGCACAAAAGCAACGTGAATTGGAGAGTGATTTTATCTATTGAAATGAGGTGGCGGTCAGGGGCGGCGGCGCCGGCTGCTCTGCCGAGCATTGCCGCCGTCTGACTCCGTCGTCTCGCCTGGCCTGGAGACGCGACCTGGAGACGTGGTCGGCCACCTGCTCCTGCTCCTGTCGGTAGCATATGTGCGACTGCTCCTGCTGCTACGCCGAGACGGCCGGCGACGCGAAAACAGGACAAAACGGAAACGCCTTCACACAGCAGAAGGGCGCTGCCTGTTCATGGGATGTGGGCGGGGGGTGCACATGCCTGCTGCACTCCCCCTGGATCCGCCCCTGTCTGTGACATGCCGTCATTTAACTGCCAAGACTTGAAACCCACACAGGTCGACTTCAATCCCCCGTCAACCCTTCAGTTATATTATTTCGTGCCCAGACAATCAGAAGTTCCCGCATCACCCGGTTTGCGTTCTTCCGTTTTCCTCGTTCAATTGCTGTTGGAGCCAGCCCGGCTGGTATGGGCAGATGCCTGGTGATTTCCGTTCGATGATATGCACCCCCCCCCCCCCACACACACACCCGCCGCTCCGATGCCGGCCAACTAATGCTTGGCCGGGATTCCCGGCCGCGGAGTACGCCGCATTCCAGTGGCGGCGTACTCCGACGCAGTGGCGGCGTTCTCATGTGCCCGGGAGCCCTGTCGGCGGCCCGTCAGAACTGCGCCCCAGGTGTCGGAGCCCTGTCGGCGGCCCGTCAGAACTGCGCCCCAGGTGTCGGAGCCCTGTCGGCGGCCCGTCAGAACTGCGCCCCAGGTGTCGGAGCCCTGTCGGCGGCCCGTCAGAACTGCGCCCCAGGTGTTGGAGCCCTGTCTGGGCTATAGGAGAACGGGGCTACAGCCCTCTCTGTGTCCCAGGGCCGCGTCGAGAGCCGGGGCGGTGACATGGGTGTCAGAATCCGCCGAGGTCCCGTTAGTGCCGTGCTCCGGGCGTGCGAATCCGCCGCGGGTTCCGTCAGGGCGGTATTCCAATTTCGTGGTTTCAGAGTCTGCCGCGGGTTCCGTCAGGGCGGTGCCCTGGATGTCAGATCCGGCCGGGGCTCCATCAGAGCGGCGCCATGAGTGTCAGATCCGGCCGGGGCTCCACCGGAGCGGCGCCATGGGTGTCAGATCCGGCCGGGGCTCCATCAGAGCGGCACGAGATCCGGCCGGGGCTCCATCAGAGCGGCGCCATGAGTGTCAGATCCGGCCGGGGCTCCATCGGAGCGGCGCCATGGGTGTCAGATCCGGCCGGGGCTCCATCAGAGCGGCGCCATGGGTGTCAGATCCGGCCGGGGCTCCATCGGAGCGGCGCCATGGGTGTCAGATCCGGCCGGGGCTCCATCGGAGCGGCGCCAGATCCGGCCGGGGCGCCATCGGGGCGGTGTTCTGCGTGTCGGAGCAGTGCCGATGTCGCGGCGGCGCCACTGAGTGGTGGCCGTCGACCGTTTCACGCTAATGGCTGGAGACCGTTCGCCTGATGGCTGTAGACTGCTGGACTAAACACGGCAGTGTGTTTGGGCTGGACTGGATGCAGACGTTCCGATTGGCCGCGCGCGGCTCCTGTTTATCGACGTCCGTCGGTGCTGCCATAAACCGCAAATCGGAATTTTCAACATCACATCTCCGTATGTGGGACACTGAACGCTACCGGAGGCCGACGCCGAGGTCGGGCGTGCCGCTAACGCATCGTGCGCCTCAGCTCTGAAAAGCCCAAACTAGCGACGATGATAAATGGATACTAGCCGAATGAAGTCAAAGGTTGAATGTGGGTGCAAGACCGCCATGCACTTGGCGTGTCCTTCAACACTAACTCATTGCCGCCGGCATTACATAATCGGGAGCTGTGTATATTATTTGGCGAGATCGGTTGTCTGCTGTGGCGCAGCGTTCGCCCGTTTGACTCTGCCTGGAAATTAACCGAAGGGGTAGATCAAAATAGGCCAAGGAACTCTTGGGGTTCAATGATGGTGCTTCACGATGTCGTGTTTCCCGCATCTCTGTCTTGCCAAAAACTAAAGTTATGGGGGGGAGGGGCAAATTCCCATACCTTCCACTTCGAGAGGTAAGAAATTCTGCCGCATTGCGAAGGTTAAAAGGTTTAGAGAATGAGCTGAATGGTGGAATAAATTAGCATGGAGAGCATATTGCAAGGGTATCACATGATGCATGCTCAATGCATCAAGGTCCCTCAATCATTGATTTCATCCACTCCATCATCGATTGCCCCCCCCCAAATCAACCTCGAGCCCATTAGGCCCACGGGTGCAAATAGATCCAAATTGTCTTCGTGGCAACTTTGCCACCAAAAAGATCATTTGACCCCCTCCAATCAACTTCATAGCGTGACACCCATGGCATATTGCACGTCCAAAATGCTTCCTTTTCAAACAGGCTGCTTGCAAATTACTCATCAACGTACAAAATCCTACTTTTTCATATATTATGCTGTTATCCCAACTAGGAGCTGACACCTTGCTTTCTGTGGCACACCTAATCTGGACCTTGTGGTAGGGCGGTTGAAGAATCGGTTACTGGGGACGGTAAGTAACATGGAACTCCACTGATGTACCCATCAACCACACTTGTGCATTCACACACTCTCCTGGTTCACCCACGGACTTGACTTTTGAACTCAAAGCTCTGCATGACCTCTACAGTCGATGCACCCCTAAGCCCCAGTAACTAGCGAACTCGCAAAGACGCATTGATCGCCAATAACTACGCGCGTCAATCCTTGACCAGATTAGTCGTGTACTTTGTTCGAGTCCGTGAGCGGGTTCAAGTTCGATCTTTCTGCAAACAAGTGTCACACAGTTTCGTTGATTCTGCTCTAGCCCTATCAAACTACACGGTCATAGTGTAGCAGGCGTGGCATGCACCCAGGTCCGCACTGGCAGTATGTTGTATATTACTTCGGCTGGCCCCATACACCGGCACGCTGGCAGTATGTTGTAGATTACTTCGGCTGGTCCCATACACCGGCACACTGGCAGTATGTTGTAGATTACTTCGGCTGGCCCCATACACCGGCACACTGGCAGTATGTTGTAGATTACTTCGGCTGGCCCCATACACCGGCACACTGGCAGTATGTTGTAGATTACTTCGGCTGGCCCCATACACCGGCACACTGGCAGTATGTTGTAGATTACTTCGGCTGGCCCCATACACCGGCACACTGGCAGTATGTTGTAGATTACTTCGGCTGGTCCTGTACACCGGCACACTGGCAGTATGTTGTAGATTACTTCGGCTGGCCCCATACACCGGCACACTGGCAGTATGTTGTAGATTACTTCGGCTGACTCCATACACCGGCACACTGGCAGTATGTTGTAGATTACTTCGGCTGGCCCCATACACCGGCACACTGGCAGTATGTTGTAGATTACTTCGGCTGGCCCCATACACCGGCACGCTGGCAGTATGTTGTAGATTACTTCGGCTGGCCCCATAAGCACACGGCAGTATGTTGCCATACACCGGCACACTGGCAGTATGTTGTAGATTACTTCGGCTGGCCCTATACACCGGCACACTGGCAGTATGTTGTAGATTACTTCGGCTGGCCCCATACACCGGCACACTGGCAGTATGTTGTAGATTACTTCGGCTGGCCCCATACACCGGCACACTGGCAGTATGTTGTAGATTACTTCGGCTGGCCCCATACACCGGCACACTGGCAGTATGTTGTAGATTACTTCGGCTGGCCCCATACACCGGCACACTGGCAGTATGTTGTAGATTACTTCGGCTGGCCCCATACACCGGCACACTGGCAGTATGTTGTAGATTACTTCGGCTGGCCCCATACACCGGCACACTGGCAGTATGTTGTAGATTACTTCGGCTGGCCCCATACACCGGCACACTGGCAGCATGTTGTAGATTACTTCGGCTGGTCTTGTACACCGGCACACTGGCAGTATGTTGTAGATTACTTCGGCTGGCCCCATACACCGGCACACTGGCAGTATGTTGTAGATTACTTCGGCTGGCCCCATACACCGGCACACTTTTAACTGGCAGTATGTTGTAGATTACTTCGGCTGGCCCCATACACCGGCACACTGGCAGTATGTTGTAGATTACTTCGGCTGGCCCCATACACCGGCACACTGGCAGTATGTTGTAGATTACTTCGGCTGGCCCCATACACCGGCACACTGGCAGTATGTTGTAGATTACTTCGGCTGGCCCCATACACCGGCACACTGGCAGTATGTTGTAGATTACTTCGGCTGGCCCCATACACCGGCACACTGGCAGTATGTTGTAGATTACTTCGGCTGGCACTTGCCCATACACCGGCACACTGGCAGTATGTTGTAGATTACTTCGGCTGGCCCCATACACCGGCACACTGGCAGTATGTTGTAGATTACTTCGGCTGGCCCCATACACCGGCACACTGGCAGTATGTTGTAGATTACTTCGGCTGGCCCCATACACCGGCACACTGGCAGTATGTTGTAGATTACTTCGGCTGACTCCATACACCGGCACACTGGCAGTATGTTGTAGATTACTTCGGCTGGTCCTGTACAGCGGAACACACCCGAGACAGGTCGACGGCTGATGGCTCACCATGTCAGTGAAAATCTGCAGAATCCTGAAGGACTTCAAGAAAAGGAGATTTTTGGCAGGCGAAATGTTATCGTTTAGGCTTCTGTCACATTCATGGGATTGTGGACGATCACGCTGCCAATATACATCAGTATCTCTTAGCATGCTCAAGGTGCTTTGGTTGGCGAAAGGCGTGTGTGCAACAAAACCCATTCGACGTTGCAATTGTGTATCTGCAAAAACATGAATTGCTGAAACTCAAAACTAAAATCACAAACATGAGGCGGTGTGCAAACACCTGTATTTTTCGTCTGTGACGCACTCGACTTAGAGGCCGTTCCGCGAAATGTTCCCCTTGGTTTGTTTGTTGCCTTTGTTTGTTGCGGGAATTCGGCGGTAAAAGTCACCAGACGGTAATCTTTGCTTTATTGTTTCACTGTAATGTGTGCACATCAACATTACTTTTTTTTGGTGTTTCAAGTTCTGACTTTCCATTTCCTCGCTTGGTCTCCTCAGAAATGAAATCGAGTATTCGAAGTTGAAGCTCCAATCGCTCACAACTAGGTTGATTAAGCCTCATCGGTCTCTACTGAGAGTCCCTCTTCGCCATTGAGAGCCTCGTGGCGCCCGTCAATCTGTTGAATAGCAGATAACTCGCCGGTTTCACAACTTGTAAAGTATGCACATCCAACGTAGCGCGTTTGGCAGCCGAGTGTACCTTTGCAGTCACAGCCTCCACCGCAGTGTCACAGCCTGCGATATAGTGTCATAGCATCCACCACAGTGGCATAGCATCCACCACAGTGTCACAGTCTTCAGTGTAGTGTCACAGTCTTCAATGTAGTGTCACATCATCCGCAGCAGTGTCACAGCCTGCAAGGTCGTAGTATCACACCACTAGTGTCGCAGTCTCAGTGTAGTGTACAGTCTTCAATATAGTGTCAATCATCCGCAGCAGTGTCACAGCCTGCGATATAGTGTCATAGCATCCACCACAGTGTCACAGTCTTCAGTGTAGTGTCACAGTCTTCAATATAGTGTCACATCATCCGCAGCAGTGTCACAGCCTGCGATATAGTGTCATAGCATCCACCACGGTGTCACAGTCTTCAGTGTAGTGTCACAGTCTTCAATATAGTGTCAGATCATCCGCAGCAGTGTCACAGCCTGCGATATAGTGTCATAGCATCCACCACGGTGTCACAGTCTTCAGTGTAGTGTCACAGTCTTCAATATAGTGTGACATCATCCGCAGCAGTGTCACAGCCTGCGATATAGTGTCATAGCATCCACCACGGTGTCACAGTCTTCAATGGAGTGTCACAGTCTTCAATATAGTGTCACATCATCCGCAGCAGTGTCACAGCCTGCGATATAGTGTCATAGCATCCACCACGGTGTCACAGTCTTCAATGTAGTGTCACAGTCTTCAATATAGTGTCACATCATCCGCAGCAGTGTCACAGCCTGCGATATAGTGTCATAGCATCCACCACGGACCACAGTTTCAATGTAGTGTCACAGCCTGCGATATAGTGTCATAGCATCCACCACAGTGTCACAGTCTTCAGTGTAGTGTCACAGTCTTCAATATAGTGTGACATCATCCGCAGCAGTGTCACAGCCTGCACCGTAGTATCACAGCCTGCACCGTAGTATCACAGCCTCCATCGTAGTGTCGCAGTCTTCAATATAGTGTCACATCATCCGCAGCAGTGTCACAGCCTGCGATATAGTGTCTAGCATCCACCCAGTGTCACAGTCTTCAATGTAGTGTCAATCATCCGCAGCAGTGTCACAGCCTGCGATATAGTGTCATAGCATCCACCACAGTGTCACAGTCTTCAGTCGTAGTGTCACAGTCTTCAATATAGTGTCACATCATCCGCAGCAGTGCCACAGCCTGCGATAAGTGTCATAGCATCCACCACGGTGTCACAGTCTTCAGTGTAGTGTCACAGTCTTCAATATAGTGTCACATCATCCGCAGCAGTGTCACAGCCTGCGATATAGTGTCATAGCATCCACCACAGTGTCACAGTCTTCAATGTAGTGTCATATCCGAGCAGTGTCACAGCCTGCGATATAGTGTCATAGCATCCACCACAGTGTCACAGTCTTCAATGTAGTGTCACATCATCCGCAGCAGTGTCACAGCCTGCGATATAGTGTCATAGCATCCACCACGGTGTCACAGTCTTCATCGTAGTGTCGCAGTCTTCAATATAGTGTCACATCATCCGCAGCAGTGTCACAGCCTGCGATAAGTGTCATAGCATCCACCACAGTGTCACAGTCTTCAATGTAGTGTCACAGTCTTCAATATAGTGTCACATCATCCGCAGCAGTGTCACAGCCTGCGATATAGTGTCATAGCATCCACCACGGTGTCACAGTCTTCAATGGAGTGTCACAGTCTTCAATATAGTGTCACATCATCCGCAGCAGTGTCACAGGCTTCGTCGCAGTGTCACAGCCTGCACCGTAGTATCACAGCCTCCATCGTAGTGTCGCAGTCTTCGATATAGTGTCACATCCTTCGCAACAGTGTCACAGTCTTTGCCGCAGTGTCACAGCCTTCAATATAGCTTCACAGTCTCCACTACGGTGTCACATCAACCGCCACAGTGTCACATCAACCGCCACAGTGTCACATCAACCGCCACAGTGTCACATCAACCGCCACAGTGTCACATCACCCGCCACAGTGTCACATCAACCGCCACAGTGTCACATCAACCGCCACAGTGTCACATCAACCGCCACAGTGTCACATCAACCGCCACAGTGTCACATCAACCGCCACAGTGTCACATCAACCGCCACAGTGTCACATCAACCGCCACAGTGTTACAGCAGCCATCACCATGGAGGTGCCTACAGTCATGATTGTGATGTGGAGGGTGTTTGAGATTCTCTCGGTGTTCTCACTCTGAATTGTTTCCAATCCACTGCTATGCATATCTGGAAATGCACTATCTGACGGCTCTTTTCCTGTCTGCAGATTCAGAGGAAACGCCGCGTGATTGGCCGCGTGAAGTGCCGCAACATCAAGCTCGACTGCCCCAAGCCCAGCTGCCGCGACCCGGTCCTGCCCGTCGGAGAGTGCTGCAAGATCTGCTCCAGTGAGTGTTGCCTCGCGCACGCGGCCGCGCAACATTTCACAGCCGCCCGCTCGTTTATTACTGTCGGTAGATTGATATTTATGTATGATATATATTGATAATAATAATAATATTGATTGAATTGAAAAAAAAATCATTGAATTATAATATTGATATCAGGATGTATATTGATATATATATATATATATATATATATATATATATATATATATATATATATATATATATATATATTGATAATAGTAATAATATTGATATCCGGATGTATATTGTTATATATTGATACCTTGTTACTGAATTCCGTTTTCGTGTCCGGCACTCCAGCCATGCGTCGTGCATAAGTCGGAGCTTCGCGATGTGTTCGAGGCGGAATCCATGTGCAGAAAATATATAGGGGGTCGTTTTTGCCCCTCGTTACCGTTTCCAGTAACACGTAGGGGGTTCCAGTAACACTGTATAACCACTGCAGTTGATGCGCCCTAAAACCCAAATAACTAACTAACACGTAGGGGGTCTAACGTATGTCAAGTGCCAATTGCATCGTTCACATTTAGCCAATAGACGGTCTTGTATTAGAAACTAAATATATCGGAGTTCGCATCCTTAGATGCCTGAATCCGCTTTTGTTGCTTGGAAATATATTCACTAAATCCCATCTCGATAGCTTATGCCATAAAGGATTCATTGAAGTATTATACAACACATGCAGAGCATTTCTTGCCGAGTATCAGTGGAAAACCGGGCACTTTGCTGCTTCTTTCTTGATCGTAGCACTTCGGGTTGAATTTGCATGCATTCATGGGCCCGCCATGGGCGTTTCATGGATAGAATGGATTTCAGGACCCTAATATCCCCCAACCATCTTCCACGACCAAGCACATGCACGTATTGGTGGCGCAATAGACATTTAGGAATAATTTATACACATATGCAAATCAATCGGATTGCACCGCCATATACTTTCATGGGATAATGGAATATTAATCATTTTGTTTCATCGACTAAATTTCGGCGAGTGACGTCATGATTGCACAGAACCATGGCCACGCCGAGTGCAATTCGTTGTGCCGGCCGTGAACCCAAGTGAGAAGTCCCAGTTGACAACACGATGCACCGTGCACGTGCACCGTGTCGGCGCACCGATACGGCCCAGATAATCAGCACGTGCACAGGGGCCTCTCTGCCCGGCGTCTGACCGAACCTCGAGCACATCGACGCAGCCCAGCTAATCGAGTCGCTCTCTGCCCGGCGTCCAGCCGCGCCTCGACAGCCGGAGCCGTGGGAGCCGTGGGATCAGTGGGAGCCGTGGGATCCGTGGGAGCCGTGGGAGCCGTGGGAGCCGTGGGAGCCGTGGGAGCCGTGGGAGCCGTGGGAGCCGTGGGAGCCGTGGGAGCCGTGGAAGCCGTCGGAGCCGTGGGAGCCGTGGGAGCCGTGGGGACTCGAACCCGCTTGTCGAACACCGCCCCTCGAGTCCAGTGCTCCACTTCGTCGCTTCTCGAGAGTTCAGTGTCGCCGCCTCTTGGCTTCCTGAGTCCGTCCATGCAAATTTTACATTTCGGAGGCATCCTTGGACAGATCTCGCGATGGCAACTCATTGACATTGCGAGGTCTTGTCTTGCGCGTGACATGATCAGATGGGAAGTTCCTGACCTATAAGGGAACGGAATCCGCCTCCCTGCACAGGAACTGTCCTACGATAGCTGCACAGGAGATGTACGGATAGTGCGTATCGCGCACAACGCGTGCAGACTTTCACTCGTAAAATGTTGGCTGATTGGCCAATTTCTTTCATACTGGCTGGCCGTTTAACATGACCGGTAAACGGTGGGAGACGGCTGTCCAACCACACCGCAGCTGGTGCACTCTTCAGACGCATGCTAATGCAACACGTGTTGCTCCATCCGCGACCAGGCGTCCGCCCGCTGACGCGGCCGCTCTGTGGCGGTCTGGCTGCCCGTGGCGACACGCGCCCACCCACCACTAGGGCTCCTCGCGGCGACACGCGCCCACCACTAGCGCTCCTAGCGGCGACACGCGCTCATCCCTAGGGCGATTTTCGCCGCCGCGCCCGGCGCGCCTCGTTTTGTTAACCCGTCCAGAGTCTTGGGGGTCTTCAACCGCCCCTCAGGTTTTTCGCGGATAGTGGGCGAACGGCACGCGGCAGCGCGCCCAACTTTTGCGTACCTTTTCCCACATCAATTTGACATGCTGATTCAAAATATTTATGTCAGGTCATCTAGGGTCAACGAGTTAGTAAAGGTCAAGTGAGGTCACCTCCAAAAAAAGTTAAACCAGTCGTCACGCCTTAACGGATACAGATATTTTAATGAAACTGTCAGCGTTTGCTTATCTACGGATGCAATAAAACGTACGAGTTTATTTTTTTTGTTTGTTTTTGACTACATATAAATTTTGCGTATTTGCCAAATTGCAGTTCAAATATAAGATTCTGGCTAAAGTAAGCATTTTGTATTAGGGCAAGTTGACTTCCAACAACGTTCCTCGGTCTGCTCTACCAATTGGAAAGGAAAAATTTAAGAACTTGAAAACTCAAAATGTTGAAATTTCAAAAAAAAAATGTTTTTTTGGGGGGGCCAAACAAATTATAGCACTGGTCGATTTCGCTGTTCTTTTCTCATTCCAAATAATTTTGTTTTCATATATCCCCCAAAATGGACTCCTCAGAGTCAAAAACAATGTAAGTCGTGAAAAGACGTGGAAATCTAGCCCCCTGGTGACTTTTGTGGGAAAATTGTTTTGGAGGGTGGACCTGGACCCTACTCGTCGAGGGCTTTCCGATCACACCTCTTAGTTTGGTCGACGCTTAGTTTGGATTTTAGAGGGGGTCTTAACCCCCCCCCCCCACCGAGACGGGGTGGGAGGATTTGACCGGAAAGACGGCACGGGTTAAGTGCGCCAACCAGTGTACTATCGCGGCGCGTGGCGCGAGAAGCAGCCGGATAAAAACGGCCGAGTACACTGTTGGCACACGAGGAGCAGCTGCTGGTGACGACGCTGGCAGCAGCTGCTGGTGACGACGCTGGCGGCAGCTGCTGGTGACGACGCTGGCTGCAGCTGCTGGTGACGACCCTGGCGGCAGCTGCTGCTGACGACGCTGGCAGCTGACCGTTGCCAGGCGTAGTTCTCCTGCTGCAGTGATATAATATGCCAGTCGTGACCGATAGCCCAGGACCAGGACCTGGTTGGTATGGCGTTGATGTAACATCAGCATAACATGTCAGGCATGGACGATATATCAGGACCTTCAACTGGAGTGGAAATTCAACTGTAGTGAACAACAATCGCCACTTTAAACTAGCAAATATCATGAGAACCATTAGCCTACCCTCCAGCATCTAGTACTCTATACCAGTGTACGCTATCACGCTGAACATACCTCAATACTTGCGCTACACATTTCGTTAGTGGGCTACCAAAATCCTAGCATCTAGCGTCATAAGCCTCAATACGTTAATGCACTACCCAAATCCCATCTTCTAGTACCCAACACTCCAGCTGCGACGTTATGCAAACGACGCCGTCTCGTACCCTGGCGTACGTTAGGCTTTCATTGATTTGCTTCATGCAGACCTGACCCCATGTAGTACACCACACATTGACGGCGCATTTCTCTTCCACTCTGTTCTCTCCGCTGCTTTCTCTCCACCGGCCCGGCTTCGTTATTCTGGTCGCACTGTCGCTCGGATCCGCTAACGAGTGCGCCACCTCGCGCCGCGCCGGTCTCGTCGCCTTACAAGGCAACGCCGATCACGACGCCAGATTTGGCTCCGTGCATCCCACGCCAGTGTCGAGCGGGTCAGACGTGACCCCGATCGGTCTCCTCCGCCTGACGGCACCGGCCATCCTCAGCCATCCTCAGCCATCCTCAGCCATCCTCAGCCATCCTCAGCCATCCTCAGCCATCCTCAGCCATCCTCAGCCATCCTCAGGCATCCTCAGGCATCCTCAGCACCCCTCAGCTATCCTCAGCCACCTCAGCCATCCTCAGCCATCCTCAGCCATCCCCAGCCCCCAGCCATCCCCAGCCATCCCCAGCCATCCCCAGCCATCCCCAGCCATCCCCAGCCATCCCCAGCCATCCCCAGCCATGCCTCAGCCACCTCAGCCATCCTCAGCCATCCTCAGCCATCCTCAGCCATCCTCAGCCATCCTCAGCCATCCTCAGCCATCCTCAGCCATCCTCAGCCATCCTCAGCCATCCTCAGCCATCCTCAGCCATCCTCAGCCATCCTCAGCCATCCTCAGCCATCCTCAGCCATCCTCAGCCATCCTCAGCCATTCCCGGCCATTCCCAGCCATCCCCAGCCATCCCCAGCCATCCCCAGCCAGCCTCAGCCATCCTCAGCCATCCTCAGCCACCCTCAGCCATCCTCAGCCATCCCCAGCCAGCCTCAGCGCCTTCCTCATGTACCGTCCGAATTCCCACATGATGGCACGAGCTTACCTTATGTGACTAATGCGTGATTTGTTCTGCTCCATTGGTCTATTCGTCCACCGCAATTGAACACAGTTTCCTCCCAATGCAAATTTCACTGAATGTTGTTGATTCTTGATGCTTCCGAGAATATTCGGCCGTTTCGGGTTTGACAAGGATGTGGTTTTTCATGTATTTGTCTGTGCTCAGACAATCACAGTGACGACCATGTATTGCCGCTCCTATATTTTCCAGCTTAAGTAATAGTTTTGTTGTGATAGACTGTCAAAGCATGAGCAATTGGGAAAATCAACCGCTCGCATCAGCAAAATATGTCTAGCTCTTCAAGTATCTTCGAGTTCATGGAGCGAGCGGGAGGGAGAACAAGAACACGATGAAAAGATCAGGTACGATGCCTGCAAGTGTGAAGGAGAGAACGCCTTTGACTCCAGCATTGATCAATTGCATAACAATTTCTATGGTCATACGAAATTATGACCGTCATCAAGCTGAATTTCACGTATTTTCACACATGCTTTGCTCAGAAACAAGGACGACAAGTAGTGATACTTAAGTCGTGCTCATGATTTTGTACTTAACCAAGCGCCTTACTTGATTAGCCAGTGGCGGTGGCCTTGACCCAAATGTTGCACTGCCGCTCCATGCTTGGCGAACATGGTGGAGCTGACCGCAGTGTCTCTATTGGCTGGTACAGAGCACCACTGGATAGACGATGCCTTTATTCGAGCCCGGAAAGGCACTCGGTGATAATTTGACACGAATCATTCATCCAGGGAATTTGAGGACATTTCACCTCTTTTTAGGATTGCTTATTTTCGAGTTAAAGAGGAATGGCGGGGAGCCACTGGGGCGCTCTGTGACGTTGATTAGGATACCGTGCGGCGGTAACGGGACCTGTGCGGCGTCGACGGGACCTGTGCGGCGGTGTTGGGACCTGTGCCAAGTTGGCACACAATGCCCCGTGTGCTGAGAGTTAGTTTGGGGCCTTAGGGTTCGTCTGTTTCATACTCAGTTTGAGCCCGACGGTTAACCATGGACCGATAATGAAACTTTGAATGAAAAATTAGGTATCAGCTGCCAGAGTTTCACCTGTGCTGTTGACTTAATGAACGTGACACATGCTTGAAACATCACAAAACATGTTGAAAGGTCTATGTTCCTCCCGTCAGCGCACGCCAACTGTCAGCTGTCTGTTGGAAGCGCGCAGAGTTTAATCTTGGCGAACCGGCCGTCTGGTAAATGATGCGTCTGTCTCGTACATGTTGACCATCAGGCTCAAGTCTCGACAGGTGTTTGGGGGGGGGATTCGGCGTCCTGTGAACACTTCGCGCGAAACAGGGATGATGCAACATGACCTACATAAATAGCTCGCGAGCGAACCCGCGTATCCGCCTGACAAAATGATGAGCAAAAACAATGCAAATTTTCCTCATTAACTCTAATTTACTGAATGGCCTGAACACTGCGTCGTAATGAAAAAGCCCGTCAAGGGCATCTGGCAAACCTCTATGTGTAGGTTCTATGTCACAGAGCTGACCCACCTCTGCGCTCGGCCCAGTCCTGGCCGGCTCCGCGCGCGCCGCCCCGCCAAACCGCTCCTTCAATCGGTGCACGCGTCACGCAGCGGGAGAAAGTGCAGTGTGCACGACTGCGGCGTGTGGCCGCGGCAGTGACGAATCTCGCCGGATGCTGCCGCACCCGCCGTAAATAAACACACAGCGACGCCTTTGCCGTGATCGTTTGGCGCTTATTCATTCCGCGCGAGGCTGGGCGCACCCATTCACATTCGTTTAGAGGGCCGCCCGCATAATTAGCCGCCGGCGCGACAAACAAGCCGGTGACCGGCTTTTTCAAAGCGCACACACCACACGCGGCCTTCGTGCGCCTTTTGTACGCAGCTGGCGCCGCGTAACAATATCGCCTGATTTGTTTGCTGGCGTGGCATCTGGCGGCGATTTGGCAGCCATTTGGCAGCGCGCGCTCGGTCCGTGGTTGCCAGGCAACACCGGAATAAATCATAGGCGGCCGACGCCGACGCAGACGCCGCCGTCTGTTTGTGTGTTTGTCGAGCACACTGGGGTCGTGGCGGAAACACGGCGAGCGGTAATCTAACAAGCACATGCACGGGTCTAGAAGACAGCCGGCATGGATATGTCCTTTCTGAAATGAAGCAAATCGGGTGAATCCTTCTTCCAAACTAGTTTAGGCTCTGTAGTAGAACTACAATATTCAGCATGGTATACACGCCGTAACTCAGTTGCGTGTCTGGGCGTTATCGCCATGAGCACTCCAAGATAGCTTTACAAGAAAACTTGGCACGGGAAAAATGGGATGGGCACTCGTTACATGGTCAACTCGTGTACAGATACCATCGAGTAGAAATCACTTCAGGTAGCGGTTTCCCTTCCTTTGACACGTATTTGTGAAAAGTACCAGCAATGATTATGAGCAAAAATAATCTAACTGGTCTGACACGTTACTTTCTCACAGGATATGTGCCTACTGAATTTGTTTCAACAAACACCAGTTCCTTCAATTAGGAGCGCACTCAGGGTGATCTCCAGGCAGTAGGAGAGGCCGGGGTGGAAGGAAAAGACTATGTGGCCGAGTGACCGCATTGCCTGACTCTGGTTGGAGCGATGCCGGAGTCGTGTGTTCGAATCCGCACGTATCCAAGACTTTTGTCGGTTGACGCACGCCACTGGTCCTCCGACAATAGTCGCTTCGATGGCAATATTTCTAAGAAGCAATCTTCCCGAGCTTTCGAGGTGATGAGGTATAAAAGTTGTCATTATTATTTACAATAATGAACACCCTTCCTCAAAATCGAACCCTTTGTATGGGTGTACAAGACCCAGCATGCATTCTGTCCTGCTCGCTGTTTGGGTTCCAGTCGTGGCATCTAACGGCTTCGCCCACGCAGTTATCTCAGAGCAATGGGAACCGAGGGTTGACCGAGTAGAGCGAGGAAATCGCACCGCTGCGGGGGGATTATCCGGGCAGTTCACGTGCTCCGAGACTCTGGGAACCACTGAATCTGCGGGGCGCGGCAGATCAAATGCCATTTTTATGAAAAATTGATTTCTCTTGCGCTCCAAAAACAGCTCGATATTTCACTAAGCGGTGTTGCTTGTCACAGTCGTGCTTTGGTCTGTGCTCTCGTGACTACAAGCTCCAAGTGAGACGGAATAGGAGGAAATTGCGCCGCGTTGAGGTAGCCTCCTACTACGTTAAATGTCAGGCGCTGGAGTCAACAGCTTGTCGCGATGGCCAAAGGCGAAGCTGAGACAAATGTCTGATTCTTGTCTCTGTTGCAGACGATGCTTCCCGAAAGAGGTCACGAGCTGACCTCATCGACGAGGAGGATGAACCCAATGGAAAAGGTGAGCGAGAAACAACACTTGACGCATTGTACCCAATAGTACATGATTTCCTGCTCCCAAGCATGGGCTTTGGCGCGATAAGCAGTCTGTTTTGGGTGGTAGATTTTGTAGTTTTTAAATCCATCTTTGCCATGAAGCTTTCATATTTGTACATTACCGCATCAGTGGTCCGCAGTGCTTTCATGCTTTTGCCAAGAACCAAACATGCCTGCTGACGTCTCGGGTCAAAAACGTACCACAAGCAAATAAGCTAAAATGTTTTTGAGAAAAGAAACTGGCAACCCTGCTGAACATCGTATGGTGTGAGAGGTGTCCTGCTGGATAATTATCTGACCCCAGAACCACCCCGATAGATGGTTCTCTGACCTCAGAGCCACCCCGCTGGATGGTTGGTTGGCTATTGGTTTTACGACACATCGACCGTGGAGACATGTAATGTCGCCAATCTCTCACGCCGATTGGTCGCGGGCGAAGAGTAGCGACATGTGAGACTCGAATCCGCAATCTTTCGATTGTGAGACGAGCAACTTACCCCTAAGCTACTCGTCCCCACCCCGCTGGATGATTATCTGACCTCAGAGCCACCCCGCCGAATGGCCATCTGACCCCAAAGCCACCCAGTCAGATGGTTCTCTGACCTCATAGGTACCCCATTGGATGGTTGTCTGACCTCAGAATCCCCGTCGGACAGTTTGATCGCAGATGTGTGCCACTGGGCGACTGTCTGATACCAGAGATGCTCTTCTGGGCGTTTTCTCATCAGAGGTGTCATAGACGGCTGTCTGATACCAGAGATGCTCTTCTGGGCGTTTTCTCATCAGAGGTGCCATAGACGGCTGTCTGATGTTAGAGATACCCTGCTAGAGGGCGGTGTTACGGTGTGACGGTGTGACGATGTGACGGGTGTGGCGGTGTGACTGTGTGACTGTGTGACTGTGTGACTGTGTGACTGTGTGACTGTGTGACTGTGTGACTGTGCGACTGTGTGACTGTGTGACTGTGTGACTGTGTGACGGTGTGGCGGTGTGTCTGTGTGGCGGTGTGACTGTGTGACTGTGTGACGGTGTGGCGGTGTGGCGGCCACAGTCGCCGCTGCCGCACCTGTGGCTAAATATAGTCCGGCTGCCAGGCAGGGCCGGTCGGCGCGCTATGCTAATGCGTCGCGTCTGCGTCTGACCTCGCTGCAGCGCGCGTGGGTGGGTGGTTAGCGGAGTGTCGCGGCCCGTCCCTGAGTCGGCCAGCCGGGCCGGCGCCTCCCGGCGCCAGTAGCCAGTGGGGTCCACACGTCCCCACTGGCCACTGGAGCCGGGGTCCACACATCCCCACTGGCCACTGGAGTCGGGATCCACACATCCCCACTGGCCACTGGAGCCGGGGTCCACACATCCCCACTGGCCACTGGAGCCGGGGTCCACACATCCCCGTCCCCACAGCACCCCACACGGGAGGTTATCGTGGCGCATGAACGCCACGCGCCTGGGTGCTGCAGCCGGCGTTGAAGGGCGGCTCCGCTGACTGTAGCTGCTCGCGAGCCTCGTCTGCCGGTGCCGGTGCTACACCTCGGTGGGCGCTCCGCCCCGGCTGAGAGGCGCAGCAGCTCGCCGAGGGTTGTCAGGTCCATTACTTCCATTCACTGGGCGGCGACGTTCTGCCAGGTGTCACGGCGGAGACATGACTTGCCTGTCGGTTTGGGTGCAGTGTTGCCGACAGAGCTGCTCGCTGCTACGGGTACAGTTGCCGACAGAGCCGCTCGCTGCTACGGGTACAGTTGCCGACAGAGCCGCTCGCTGCTACGGGTACAGTTGCCGACAGAGCCGCTCGCTGCTACGGGTACAGTTGCCGACAGAGCTGCTCGCTGCTACGGGTACAGTTGCCGACAGAGCCGCTCGCTGCTACGGGTACAGTTGCCGACAAAGCTGCTCGCTGCTACGGGTACAGTTGCCGACAGAGCTGCTCGCTGCTACGGGTACGGTTGTCGACAGAGCTGCTCGCTGCTACGGGTACAGTTGCCGACAGAGCCGCTCGCTGCTACGGGTACAGTTGCCGACAGAGCCGCTCGCTGCTACGGGTACAGTTTCCGACAGAGCTGCTCGCTGCTACGGGTACAGTTGCCGACAGAGCTGCTCGCTGCTACGGGTACAGTTGCCGACAGAGCTGCTCGCTCCTACGGGTACAGTTGCCGACAGAGCTGCTCGCTGCTACGGGTACAGTTGCCGACAAAGCTGCTCGCTGCTACGGGTTTGTATAAAAACAATGCTACGGGTAATAAACAATTCATTTGTATGGTATAAGTAAGGTTTCTTGTCAACAATCCTAATAACACGCTTCTGCAGCTTAATAATCTTGTCGAGCCTAGAATGGTACGTACTTCCCCAGACAACAACACAGTAATTTAGATATGGCAATATTAAAGAATTATACAGAAGAAGCAATTAACACGTTGATAAAAAGTACCTAGACTTTTTATCTACTCGTGCTTTCAGAACAGAGGTCACGCATTTTGTGTCATCACTAGCATGCGGAACCCAGTATAGGTAGGACGCAGTGTTTGGCGTGTAGGGGGTAGGTGGGAGAAACGAGCAAAATGTCGTTTTCCAATAAAGTATTACAAATAATCGTACCGCGCAGCACTAAGAGCATTTGGTAGCTACATTTATTGAGGTCAACCTCCCGTGACCTTTTGCGTTGCACCCGAGGTTCGCGGCGTAGTTCGTCCATTGGCCGATTGTTGCCACCGGGGGCCGACGTGGGCTTTGTGTTGGAAACGCGGGCAGAGGAATCGCGGCCAGGTAAAGCGTGTCAAAGCTGTGACACATCGGCCCATTGTGGGCGCTGCTCGGCGAGGGCGAGGGGATCCAACAACCGCAACAGGCTGACACTTCCCACCGTCCCAGACTCGACACTTCCCACTGTCCCAGGCCAGACACTTCCCACCGTCCCAGGCCAGACACTTCCCACCGTCCCAGGCCAGACACTTCCCACCGTCCCAGGCCAGACACTTCCCACCGTCCCAGGCCAGACACTTCCCCACGTCGCAGGCCAGACACTCCCACCGTCCCAGACTCGACACTTCCACTGTCGCAGGCCAGACACTTCCCACCGTCCCAGACTCGACACTTCCCACCGTCCCAGGCCCAACACTTCCCACCGTCCCAGGCCAGACACTTCCCACTGTCGCAGGCCAGACACTTCCCACCGTCCCAGACTCGACACTTCCCACCGTCCCAGACTTGACACTTCCCACCGTCCCAGGCCAGACACTTCCCACCGTCCCAGACTCGACACTTCCCGCCGGCCCAGACTTGACACTTCCCACCGTCCCAGGCCAGACACTTCCCACCGTCCCAGTTACCGTCCCAGGCCAGACACTTCCCACCGTCCCAGGCCAGACACTTCCCACCGTCCCAGGCCAGACACTTCCCACCGTCCCAAGGCTCGACACTTCCCACCGTCCCAGACTCGACACTTCCCACCGTCCCAGCCAGACACTTCCCACCGTCCCAGACTCGACACTTCCCACCGCCTAGACCCGACACTTCACACCGTCCCAGGCCGACACTTCCCAGGCCAGACACTTCCCACCGTCCCAGGCCAGACACTTCCCACCGTCCCAGGCCCGACACTTCCCACCGTCCCAGGCCAGACACTTCCCACCGTCCCAGGCCAGACACTTCCCACCGTCCCAGACTCGACACTTCCCACCGTCCCAGGCCCGACACTTCCCACCGTCCCAGGCCAGACACTTCCCACCGTCCCAGGACCGACACTTCCCACCAGTCCCAGCAGGCCAGACACTTCCCACCGTCCCAGGCCACACTTCCCCCAGGCCGACACTTCCCACCGTCCCAGGCCAGACACTTCCCACCGTCCCAGGCCCGACACTTCCCACCGTCCCAGGCCAGACACTTCCCACCGTCCCAGGCCAGACACTTCCCACCGTCCCAGGCCAGACACTTCCCACCGTCCCAGGCCAGACACTTCCCACCGTCCCAGGCCAGACACTTCCCACCGTCCCAGGCCAGACACTTCCCACCGTCCCAGGCCCGACACTTCCCACCGCCTAGACCCGACACTTCCCACCGTCCCAGGCCCGACACTTCCCACCGTCCCAGGCCAGACACTTCCCACCGTCCCAGGTCAGACACTTCCCACCGTCCCAGGTCAGACACTTCCCACCGTCCCAGGCCAGACACTTCCCACCGTCCCAGGCCAGCCACTTACCACCGTCCCAGGCTCGTCACTTCCCACCGCCTAGACCCGACACTTCCCACCGTCCCAGGCCCGACACTTCCCACCGTCCCAGGGCCGAACATTGCCAGGTGGACTCCTCCGCCTCGAAGAATAAAACTTGGCTGACAAGTAATCAGCTGCGAGGATGACCGAGTGGATGTGAAGCAGGCCGTCCTGGTCGACGAGATGTTCTGACCACTCGGTGGGAAGCAGCACGGCTTACTGAGCGCGGGCGCGGTCTTGCTTGCCGGTCGAGTCGTTTTGCGTAATGTCCGGGCGTTTCCCACGTGCTGTCCATGGTGCTGCCCTGTGGCTGGTGCTCTTCACAGTATGGCGACTGAAGACGTGTTGCACATACGGGCGTGGAACTTAACGGCGTGACCTCTCTCTATATTTCGTTCGGCTCAGCTGCTATCTGTTGTTCCAACTTTGATCCAGAAATACTACACGCACAATGAACAAGATTACGAGAACTTTCGCAATCTTGTTCATTTTTCAGCTTTTATATTTTACCTCTAAAAATCTCTTAAAAATTTACCTCTAAAAATCGTCTAAAAATCGTCTAAAAATCTTGGCAATGCCCACAACGCCATTCTCCTGGTTGTATGTGAGGGACCAGCTTGTGTCATTGCTGAAGAGTGTACACTGGCTGTTCTCCGTGTGCTTGACGCGGCCCCAGTCGGCGCTGTGCGTCGATGATGTGCCGGAAGGCAGCCAGGACAGCCTCTGCTTTCGGTCGGCGTACACTCTCCGGAAGCGCAACCCCCGTCAGACTCAACCGCCGCCGCACGTGCCGCAACGAACACGCCGCCCATGCACTCACGTCATTAGGATGGCTGAAGTTCGCGGAGATGGTCCGGGAGCACGATTGCGCTCAGGCACACAGGGCGTGAGTGTTGAACAATGCCCGGAAGCCGTCCGTAAGATGCTCACCTGACGGCCACAAGTATCGCGGAGTGAGACCAGAGCTTGGTCAATCGGCGAGCTTCGTCTCACAAGACGTCGACTCACGCAGACCCAGCGAGGTTTTCCGTGCAAGGTCGCGGTTGCTCGGAACAGGCTACCACCCATCACCAGACAAGCATCGAGTCGTTTCGCATTCATAAGTATATTGGCGCGGAGTCACTAGTTGCACTATACAAGTCTACATAAGCGGTATGCTCTTTAGATGTTCCTGACGCAATTTTCTTTACCTGATCTGCTCACGCGACGTCTGGGTGCGGAACAGCCACCACGTGCAAGTGCCCCACTACGTGAGTTTGACTTTGAGTTGCGATCGATTGCCAGTTCCCGATGGCGGTGTTGGTGCCCGAGCCTGTGCCTGCGGCAGCATGTGATGTCGGTTTCCAGCGCCTGGGGTACGTCACGTGACGCACTTGGGTCCGTCCACGCTGCCAGGGGTGGCCCGGGCAGTGTGTCACGTGCTGTGGAAATGCCCGTGAGCGGACAGCGGAAGGTGCCGGCGGCCGTTCGGTCAGACCGGAGCCGTCCCGCCTCCAGCTGTAGAGCCATGCGTATCCAAGGGCCGAGAGACGGCACGCACGGTATCGCAGCACTGCCTTCCTCTGTGGCCACCACTCTGTGGCCACCACTCTGTGGCCACCACTCTGTGGCCACCACTTTGTGGCCACCACTCTGTGGCCTTCCCCTGTATCGCAACACTTTGTAGGAAGCCTCTGTGTCGCAGCACTCTGTATGGCAGCCTCCGTATCGCATCACTGTAGGGAAGCACTCTGTAGGGCAGCCTCTGTATCACATCACTGTAGGGAAGCACTCTGTAGGGCAGTCTCTGTATCACATCACTGTAGGGAAGCACTCTGTAGGGCAGTCTCTGTATCGCATCACTGTAGGGAAGCACTCTGTAGGGCAGCCTCTGTAGCTGATGGCTGCTCATTTGACAAAGTTGCCGTCAGATAGAGGGTACAGTATCAGACAGTGCATCAACACGACTGATCATCCAATTAAATCGCCTTCCTCCACCCACTTGCCATATAGAATAAATGCATTGGCAGCAGGCACTTACACAAACAGAGCCCGAAGGACTGAGTATTGACAACCTGGGAATGCTTTAAGCAGCTAAAATGCTTTGATAACCAGCAGCAGTATCATACCATTGTCTTCAACCACAGCAATCGACCATCACAATACGTGACAATATTACACAGGAGAGAGTGAGCAAGTTCTTAGATTTCAGTCATGCAGTAGTGCTGAGTATTAAACTCATTCTCGTTTGCCTAGCTGCTTTTCACAAAGGCATGGCTCGCATGGGTCATGGTTCGCATTCAGTTAGCGGAGACATTTTGTGATGACTGGGTGGCTTTCTAGTGTGCTGTGACAGAACAATCGGAATGACCGGGGTTTCTTGGTCATTGATGTCTTTGTCCAAAACGTTCTGCAGTGCATGTTCTGTCTTTTCATACTTGCTCATGAACATAAAGTATGCTGCTCGACCATTCAGCAGCAGCGGTGTTTCAACAGAATGGTTGATTATCCTCTGGAAAATGTAAAACGCACCCTGGAGCTTGTTTCCTAAACAGCAATGTTAAGCAGGACCTGAGCCAGCTATGTTACCGTGAAGACCCTTCTCTTGCACTGCCTTCAGCCGATTTTTGGAAAAGTTCATCCTACCCATTGTGAGATAGGCTTGGAGTGATGGTGCCGAGCACTCGAGGCATGCTGCCTGATGCAAAACACAAACACACAGGCATGCTGCCTGATGCAAAACACACCATGCTGCTTCTTGACTGTTCATTCATGTACATTAGTGCATTAACCAAAAACAAAGGGGTGTTGTTAATGTCGATGTCTTCGATGTCCGTGTCAGTCTCTACTACAATTTTTTCCTGTTTTGATGGTGCGCCAGACAGATAATCACCCAGCAGCAGCTCAAAGCCTCTGGCATTGGTGCAGATGGGCCGTGTATTCAACCCACAATGCTAAGCTTCTCCATGGCAATGTCTGCCTGATACAGGGCACACCTCTGGTCAGACGCTGATCCGGGGTATTCACAGCTTCGACTTCTGAGCTTCAGCTATGCACTGCTGCTAGTTCAAGATAAGATGAGTTTTCCGCATCAGCATCACTGCCTCGGCTTCCCATGTTGAGTTATTTCCCCTGGATTGGGTAATATCCGAATCAGAACATCCAGCTCAAAAATTTTGCCGAAGTTCACGGCAGGCTTTTATGCCACCAGTTAGATCAATGTGGCTGCTTTGAGGAAGTCATCACAACCAGCTGTCAACTCCGCTCTTGGGTGGTGCCCACGCTGAAATTAACCACTACACTACACGGTTATGTAACCTGCTGATATATGCTACCAGCCCAGACTTCGATCAAACATCCACCTGGTGTCTCAGTCGAACTTTAACGGCATGCGTCCGCATATAAGACTGCATCGTAGGGCGGGGATGGCCGAGTGGTTAAGGTGTCGGGCTATGGGTACCAAAGGTCCCGGGTTCGACTCTAGCGCCACTCAGGACATTTCCCAATCCCGAGGCCCACCGGCGAAACAGTGTGGGCGGCGCCATTAGCCGTGAATGTGCATAAAGTGCATCGTGAACCAACCAATAAACAAACAAACAAGACTGCATCGTAGTGTCGACGGACGCTGTGTCGGTGCGACTCAGACCAGTTAGTTAGTTGGCTGCTTGGGCTTTAGGGCGTCTCGACTGCCATGGTCACGTAGCGCCCGAACAACTCCGGTCAGCACGCGGAACAGGCACCTGGAGACGGGTATTTCCGCTGACGGACGTACCCGCATCACGTCGTAGTTGATCCGCGACGTAATGCGTTGATCCACCACTTATCTCGCCCTGCACGGCATCCGCTGCCGTCGCGCGGACCTTGGCCGAGAGTTTCGCGCGGGTCGGCCGGGCCCAGCCGCGATACTAAGGCCGCCTCGCCTCGACTGTCTAATTGTTGGGGAGGGGGCGGGGGGGGGATGGCGCCAGCCGCCGTGTGCGATCGGGCGATAGCGCCGCGGTGGCGCCGTGCTGGGCGTAGTAGGAAGCTGCCGTATCGGCCGCGAGATCGCGGGTGCGGCGGCAGGCAACCGCCGAGCCTGCTCGTCACGGCCGTGACGCCCGTGTGGCCGTGGCGAGGCGCCGGAGCGATCACGTGCACCACCGGTGTATGCGGCCGGGCTGTGGGGACGAGTAGTCTAGGGGTCAACCGCTCGTCTCACAATCGAAAGGTTGTGGGTTCGAGTCTCGCCTGTCGCGACTCTTCGCCCGCGACCAATCGGCGCGAGAGATCGGCGACGCTGCATGACTCGACGGCCGATGTGTCGTAAAACCAATAGCCGACGGCCCGGGCTGTCGAGGCGAGACAGGCGACCACCGGTCCCGCCCCTGCCGTCTGGCTGGCGCCGCCCCTGCCACTATCGTGTGTGCGTAGTACGGCCGGTCGGCCCGGATCGGCGGGGCGACGACGGCGTGCGCGTGACGGGTCCGTCGCGCTTCTCAATCAAACCGCACCTCGTGTGTAGCCGCTGTCAAGATGGAGGCAGGTGTGGGGCCCTGTGGATGGCTGGCGCGTGCAATGATGTCAGATTGTGGTCACTGCGGCGTCACAGCGGACACCCACCCCGTGCCAGGCTGCGGAGGGGGAGGGGGCTTGAGCCCTCCAAGCTGATGTTCGGCAGCGGAGCCAGCCAGAGAGGGGGGGGGGGCTGGTGGGAGGAAGGAGTGCTGGGAGCTCCGACTATGTTCAGAGCTCATTCAATGCCAACGGGCAGCGTTATTAGTATAAAAGCCGACGACGTCCACATTTTGTTCCAGAGTTTACGGAATCCCGACTCGTGGTAGTTTGTGTGCCATTTCTGAACTTTTGAACTGCAGCTCTGAAGTTTCGTAACTTCTAACTACGTTTATTTGTCAAATCCACACCGTGACAAAAGCAATGCGTCCTGCACTGCAAACGGTGATTCTATGCAAGGAACTCAGATCGGTATGTTCTATCCGTTAGTGTTACCCTCGTTGAACGTCCCGTCGGTTATTGATTTTCTTCACCACGATATACTTCAGCAGCCCCAGTCTGAGGGGGTGGGGAGGGCGGCAGGAGGAAGGAATGGGTACGAAGTTCCCGGGGCAGGCGCGTAATCCCGCCCGCGGAGAAATCGTAAGGAATTCCCCGTAATTATTGCACAGAATTCTGTGCCAGGCGCGAATGAAAGTCGCAGCCGTAGCAACCGGCGGCGGCATTTTAGTGTTGCATTGTTGTAACACTGCGTTGTTGCAATGCAATGCAATGCTGTCGGAAATTGACGTTTCCGATATCTAGGGATTGAGTGTCGATGCGGCCATTATCGTATTTATATGCCGCTGGTGCAATCGAAAACTCCCTTTTGGACCGAATCCCTTCTTTGCACCTACTCTGCTAGAGGTGGCAGATGGACAGCATCTTGGAACTCAAGCCCGGATGCCGCCCATGCGCTATGACGAAGCCCGGTTGGTGTCCGCTCAAAATGCTCCTGGTCCGCAATGGGAGGTCAGGGGGACAGCACCTCCGCTTGTGCTCCCATAGCGGAGGTGCTGGAGAATGCGCATCCTTGGAAAACCCCGCAGGAATAACACGGGAATCGTGAAGACGTTTTGCCGTCACGCAAATCTTACCTTTGTGAGTCGTCGTTAAAGAAAAATCGGCACCATGGGCCCACTCTGCGCTGACTAGATTCTAATGACGTCAGAAACATGACCTTATGCGTCTACTTTTAGAGGGTATAACCTGAAAAACGTATTAACAAAAGTTGATTGCGGTCGATGGCTCGTGTTAGCGTTATTATAATTATGTTACAAACAATGCGGTCCATTGATGGAGGGCGGGCATTTGAGCTTTGGTCTAGAATTAGGGTCTGATAATAGTGTTAAGAAATAATAGGCGCCAAATGACTATGTAGCCCACGCGCCAGAAAGTTCAGATCATCATGAATAAATAACGACATAATGGTGGCCTCGAATACAAATGTTGCCATCAACTTCGCAATAAAAGTGGACGTGATTCGGCAATGATTGGTCTTGAGGCTGACCTGTGCTTAGGTATGGGCAGTTAGATAGTAGGCTACCTTCCTCAACCTGCTCATCGTTAATTTTCATGAATATTTTGCATGATATGGTATGGAATACTATCAATGAACAAAGCGTATATTGGAATTATTTACGAAATTATCCATATTGAGTGCACAGGAAAGAACCAGTGGATATAATATTTAAATGACTGAAAATATATCATCAGGGTTAAATCAAATATAAATATTACGATTTTTAGTCTTGATATTTCACAATCAAGCGACGAAAGGCCGGTTGAACGCCGGGTGCATATTCCAGAAACCGGTCAAAAGCTCGCCAGTGCTGATCGGACTTTCTGATCGGGCTTTCAATCCTCACATCTGGCACATCTAAAACTCTACCAACTCCACTATGCTGAACAGCGTGACGTGGTCATAAAATCGACCACATCTTCATTACACGGAACGAATCAAATGAATCCTCCGGTGAATTGATTAAGTAGACTGCGAGCGCGCTGTGCGGGCGGCCGCGGCCCCGACCGGCGCCACCCGCCGACCATCGTGCAGACCCGGCACGCTCCGCGGGCGGACCGCCGCGATTTTACCACCGCAGGTTCGGCCGCAATTAGGTGTTGAAGCGGCCGGTGGCGGCGGCGCCGCCGTCGCTGCAGCCACGGGGCGGACTTTGAGCTGGCCGCTCCTCTATCGAGCCGTCGCAGTTGCGCCGCTAATGGGCGTCTGGGGGCCGGCGCTGCTGCTGACAGGTCGCTGCTGAGGTCCGGTGACAGGCCGCTCCTGAGGTCCGGTGACAGACCGCTCCTGAGGTCTGGTGATGGACCGCTCCCGAGGTCTGGTGACAGGCCGCTCCTGAGGTCCGGTGACAGGCCGTCTTAGGTCTGGTGATGGCTGGTGACAGACCGCTCCCGAGGTCTGGTGACAGGCCGCTCCTGAGGTCTGGTGACAGGCCGCTCTTCAGGTCTGGTGACAGGCCGCTCCTGAGTCCGTCTGGTGACGGGCCGCTCCTCAGGTCCGGTGACCGGCTCCTCAGGTCCGGTGACAGGCCGCTCCCGAGGTCTGGTGACAGGCCGCTCCGTATGTCTGGTGGCAGGCCGCTCTTCAGGTCCGGTGACATGCCGCTCCTCAGATCTGGTGACAGACCGCTCCTGAGGTCTGGTGACAGGCCGCTCCTGAGGTCTGGTGACAGACCGCTCCTGAGGTCTGGTGACAGGCCGCTCCTGAGGTCTGGTGACAGGACCGCTCCTCAGGTCTGGTGACAGGCCGCTCCTGAGGTCTGGTGACAGGCCGCTCCTCAGGTCTGGTGACAGACCGCTCCCGAGGTCTGGTGACAGGCCGCTCCTGAGGTCTGGTGACAGGCCGCTCCTGAGGTCTGGTGACAGGCCGCTCCTGAGGTCTGGTGACAGGCCGCTCCTGAGTCTAGGTCTGGTGACAGGCCGCTCCTGAGGTCTGGTGACAGGCCGCTCCTCAGGTCTGGTGACAGACCGCTCCTAGGTCTGGTGACAGGCCGCTCCTGAGGTCTGGTGACAGGCCGCTCCTGAGGTCTGGTGACAGGCCGCTCCTCAGGTCTGGTGACAGCGATTGGTGACAGGCCGTCCTAGGTCTGGTGACAGGCCGCTCCTCAGGTCTGGTGACAGGCCGCTCCTCAGGTCCGGTGACAGGCCGCTCCTCAGGTCTGGTGACAGGCCGCCTGGTCCGTGACAGACCACCCGGCCCTCCTCAGGTCTGGTGACAGGCCGCTCCTCAGGTCTGGTGACAGGCCGCTCTTCAGGTCTGGTGACAGGCCGCTCCTCAGGTCTGGTGACAGGCCGCTCCCGAGGTCTGGTGACAGGCCGCTCCTGAGGTCTGGTGACAGGCCGCTCCTCAGATCTGGTGACAGGCCGCTCCTGAGGTCTGGTGACAGGCCGCTCCTGAGGTCTGGTGACAGGCCGCTCCTCAGATCTGGTGACAGGCCGCTCCTCAGGTCTGGTGACAGGCCGCTCCTCAGGTCTGGTGACAGGCCGCTCTTCAGGTCGGTGACAGGCGCTCTCAGGTCTGGTGACAGGCCGCTCCTCAGGTCTGGTGACAGGCCGCTCTAGGTCTGGTGACAGGCCGTTCTAGGTCTGGTGACAGTGCTGCGCTCCTCAGGTCTGGTGACAGACCGCTCCTAGGTCTGGTGGGCCGCCGATCTGGTGACAGGCCGCTCCTGAGGTCTGGTGACAGGTCGCTGCTGAGGTCCGGTGACAGGCCGCTCCTCAGATCTGGTGACAGGCCGCTCCTCAGGTCCGGTGACAGGCCGCTCCTCAGGTCCGGTGACAGACCACTCCTGAGCCTGCTGTCAGGCCACTCCGGAGCCGATGCCGATCGTATCGCCCCGGTCGGCGCCTGCCTCTCGGGATTCGATGGCTCACGACGCTACAATCCTCCGCCTATCTTGTCATAATTGACATAAACACCGGCCTAATTGCACCCTGTCACGACCGCCGCTGACTGCATGCAATCCGGAGCGGCGCAAAGCGGCCGCCTTTTCCTGGAATGCCCGCCGATATCGGGAAATTCCTCGTGACGGCTGGCGTGCCCCGGTACGAGCAGCAGCGAACCGAGACGGGACCAGCAGCTGGAGGCGACACATCTGCACGCATGCGTATCTCAGGCCAGCAGCTCTGCAGCTGCTAATCGATGACGAGAAACTGCGATATCAGGATATCTACTGTTTCTATTTGGAGATCGGCTGCTTTCGAGAAGATCGGATGGTACTTGGTGTCGTCAGCAGTGTTGGAAAACGTAGCGAATCAACTCTCTGCTGCAAGTGTTTTTCACTGCTCAACGTCTAAGAGCTATCAAACGATATGTATCGTGGATAAGACGGCGAGGATGTATGGTTGTATCCTCTGGTCCCCACCCCAATTATCCATCGTGTTGCTACACCTAATGAATCAATAAATTTCCCCGAAAACCTGCTTTTCCTCCCGCCTACACCTATGTAATTTTCAAATGATATTCCCTTAATTCAAGTTCGGCCATTGAAGAACATGAGACGTAAACTAGCGTGATAAGCTCTTCTTTTATGAAATGTTTGTTTGCTGCTATTGTTGAAGATTGAATTATACGACAAAATGAAGAGATTTAATGAGAAAGAAAGATATCGATAATAAATATCGATAGGTTAGGTTAGGTTAGGAGGCGAACTATCGTGTGCATCGCTTATAGGCCTCCTGTGCTGCCGGTACAGGATCATAGTCGCACCGGCGTCGGCAGAGAATTTGCTTCCTCTCTCCCTCGGCAAGCTCATGTAGAATAAGCGTCGGGTTACTATAGGTGGTGCGGCGAGCTGTACGGGGACAGGCGCACTCACTGGCACTCGCTGTCCCACCGATAAAAGAGCTAAGAGCGCTTCAGAGATCATTGTATTAAGGAGCTGGTGCGCACCACGATATATCAATTTTAAAAAAATACACATTTTACACCTACCAAACTTGTATTTCGATCAAAATGCGTGCACAAGATAGATTTATGCTCTGAACGCGCCTGAACAAGTTTTAACCCGATGCAACCAACGGTTTCCGAGTTATAGCCTCCGGCAGTATTTTAATGTAGACTGAGCGGCCACCTCGAATGATTTGAGGCACTTCAGACAGTCGTGCGAAAGTATTCGATTAAGAAAGTGGCCGATGTTGCTGCCTGCTCCAGTGGCGCGCTTCTATTAATCCCGTACCATACAGCCGAGTGACCTGTGCGGTGGCGTCCAACATAAGGCATAAGACACCGTTCTGATGTGACGCTACAGTTGGTCATGCTGCGGGCGGTGTTGGCCGGCCGCCGCCCGCAGCACGACCTCCACACGACCTCCACACGACCTCCACACGACCTCCACACGACCGCCACACGACCTCCACACGACCTCCACACGACCTCCACACGACCGCCACACGACCTCCACACGACCTCCACACGACCGCCACACGACCGCCACACGACCGCCACACGACCGCCACACGACCCGCACACGACCCCACACGACCCCACACGACCCACACGACCCACGACCCACACGACCTCCACACGACCTCCACACGACCTCCACACGACCGCCACACGACCTCCACACGACCTCCACACGACCTCCACACGACCTCCACACGACCGCCACACGACCTCCACACGACCTCCACACGACACCGCCTGACCTTGCGTGCCCTTGTGTGACCCTGTCTGACCTTGCGTGCCCTTGTGTGACCCTGTCTGACCTTGCGTGCCCTTGTGTGACCCCGTTCGATGTCGGGCAGAGTTCGCGGTGCTGATGACGGGCCTAACGTCGCTGCCGCCCAACAACGCGTCGGCGGTGGCCAGCGGCCGCCTGCGCCTGGCGCGCCGCCAGCTCACCTACTCCTTCTACTACGAGCGCATGCAGCGGCCCGACCGGCTCGTCTTCTTCGACGAGGCCAACCGGATCGTCGAGGAGCTGATGGCCGGCAGCACCGACTACGAGGTGCGCAGCCACAAGGTGTGCGGCGTGTGGAAGAAGGTGCCGCGCCGCTACCGGCGCAAGCTCAAGAGCGGCCGGCTGCACGTGGGCTTCGCGTTCGGCGCGGTCTCCGAGACAGTGGCCGACATCCAGCTGGTGATCAGCGGCAACATACTCAGGTGGGTGGCGCGGATGGTGGGGCGCCGCGCAGCGCCGTATAACGGTGGCGACGAGCAGTCCGGGGGTAGGTTGCCCGTATCGCAATCGAAAGATTGTGGGTTCGAGTCTCACCTGTCGCTACCCTTCGCCTGCGGCCAATCGGCGTGGGAGATTGGCGACGCTACATGACTCAGAGGTCGACGTTTGTTTGTTTGTTTGTTTGTTTGTTTATTTATTTAGCACATCATATCACACATAGCATGAACAATTTTGCGATTGGCACAAAAGACCAAAATGATCTTAATTCGAGGTGCCTCTCGCAACAAGGTTTCCATCCAATACAACTTGACCACCGACACGGTGCGACAATCGCCGCCCGCCCCGCCAGCACGCCCCATCGGCACAAAGTATGCACACATGTGTGGTACTCATACTGCGTGTTGTAAAACCAACAGCCAACCAACCGCTGTGTAGCAGTCGTGTCACCAGTCAACGCGGCGGAGGTGTGCCGTAGCTTTCCTCCTTGGTGCAAGCTAGATTCAGCGGCCGGCTCAGAGTTGGAGAGGGGAGATGGTGAAAGTCCTTTTGAAGCCGATTCTTTCGATGCGACTCCTTTGTGGTCAATGTATAAACTCTGGGGCCGCTATCCCATCTGCCTACCCCTTGGGTTTCCGCGCCCTTGGTCAAATCTTGTCAGAGGCAATGAACGGGACAGTTGATACAGATGTGGGCTAGTGGGCGTCCAACTCGCAGGGCCAGGATTTCTTGCTGTGGAAGGCGTTCGTCTACTCGAAGTCATGTGAGATGCAGCTAGTAGCAGGACTGGTTGGCGATGTGATGATTGTCCGGCAGAATGGTGATGAATGTCGCCTGGCACACCGTTATGCGAACAGCGCACATGATTAAGCGTCAGGCAATGGAGTATTATGAGATGACGTGTCATTTGTCGACTTCATGTATTTTATAAATTCGAACTGGTGTGGAGGAGACATGATCCAGTGACCTTGGTGCCAATTCAGATCATCTTGCTGGCCACAGGTTACGTCAATTGAGAAGGTCTTTAAACGAGCATTACTTCGGCACCTGCTTCAGCCCGTAAAATTGTTCGTTGAAGTGTATTCACCATTTCAACCATCATGGATTTTTGCTGCATGTTACCTAGGTGATGCGAGTCAGACAAAAAAGACGGCTTTAAAATACTTATCTCATATGGATCAGTATTTTAAGGCCGAGATCCGAACAAACCTGTAGCATGATAGTGGCATGACATCACATCGGGTTTTCTTCTCAGATCCGAGAAATAGGAATCTGAGAAAATACCTAAGATGCCGTTTGTAAAAGGTGCCTTCGGTATTTATTTGAAGATAGTAGTCGTCGCAGCTCGCTTCCATGTCGGTTTGGGTCAAGCTAGGGGAACGGGGGGGGGGGGAGAATAGCTGGCAGACGGTGGCGGAACAATAATGGCGCAGTCCCGAATGCACGACGTCCGGGGCAAGCCTTGCCGCTGCCAAATGTTCGGACGACCTTTTCTGCCGCCCCCGCGCGGCAGAAAAGGTCATCCGCGAGCAGCACATGCTGCTTTGAACACGCGCGCCTGATGTTGACCGGCTGGCGCGAGCACGAGTCCGTGAACCCACGAGTGGTGCCGCCGCCGCCCGCGACCTGACTGGCCGGCCGGCCGCGGCGCCCGCTGACCCCGTCCACCGTTGACCCCGTCCACCGTCCGGCCAGGTACCGCGGACTGCAGACGGAGAAGTTCAGCGCGCTGCTGGTGCCCGACTCGGCGGCGGCGGCCGTGGGCGCCGCCGGCACGGCCATCGTGTCGCTCGCCTCGCAGACGGGCGGCTTCCACCTGACGCTGGTGTCGCGCGGCATCTGGGCGCCAGAGACGTCCGCGGACGGCCAGCTGGTGGTGCAGATGAGCGCGCGCAACAGCGACAAGATGACGCTCGACGAGCTGGTCGACGTGGTCCGCACTAAGGTGAGCACTGGCTCTTGTCGTCGTGGCAAGGGCGCCGCGGCACTGGCGACTCTTGTCGTCATGGCGACGGGCACCGCGGCACTGGTGACTCTTGTCGTCATGGCGACGGGCATCGCGGCACTGGTGACTCTTGTCGTCATGGCGACGGGCACCGCGGCACTGGTGACTCTTGTCGTCATGGCACGGGCGCCGCGGCACTGGTGACTCTTGTCGTCATGGCGACGGGCACCGCGGCACTGGCGACTCCTGTCGTCATGGCGACGGGCATCGCGGCACTGGTGACGCTTGTCGTCATGGCGACGGGCACCGCGGCACCTGACGCCGCCAGTAGCCGGCGTGGTGCTCCCCGCGGTCGACTGTGCGGCGATACTGCGCCGTCTTGCTCCTGGGATAATTTCCCGGGTGTGGTGTGATGCGAGTGGTTGATAATAGGTTTACTATAGTGCAGGGCATGTTTCAGGATGTTTTCCCGGCGTGGACGACGGCGACAGAAACAAATGCGCGAAAGTTCATAAATTTGTCGGGATTGGCGATTTCGAATCCATTTGTGAATCTCTCCCCCCCCAGCTAGCATGTTTTGAGGTTCTTTCTTAACAACAAATGACTGCATCGAGCGAAGGCATTTGTTTCTGGTGAAGAAGAAAAATGTGTTGCTAGGTGCGCCATCGAAGCAGAGTGCCAGATGGCGTGCATGGTGGTCCAAGTATGGAAGTCGAAAACAAAATGGTCCGTGTGCACACAGTTCTGCTGAGAGTTGGTAAATCTGTCAGCTAAATGGGGGCTATGTGATCATTATGGTCGGTGCGACAAAAAACCCAAATAACAAGCAGAGGTGCAAGCTAAGGTTATATTTTGTACTCTCAACACTGATGACTATGAGCGGAGAATGCGGCAATCTCTGACGTATGGGCATGCTCGAAGACTATCTGGAAAACGTCACCACTAGTGGTCCGACTTGGGAGCAAAGTTTCCCCAGCTGGTCGTCACTGACAGTGTGATGGGAACGGGTGATGCATGCGGCGTTATCTTTAGCTACCAGCCGGCGGCTCGATTATGGATGACCGGGGTTTAGTGTCAACAGAGAGCCAGCGCCAAGCAGGGATTGTATATGCTTCGACTGTGTGCGTCCTCGAGCTTATTCTTTGGACTTCCCCGGCGTTTGTTCTAATTTGTTTCAGCCACAGTTGCATCCAAGCTTTGCTTGTTCGTCAATGCAATATGTTTTGGTGCATGCTTCACAGGATAGGATTCCCGATGACCCTCCCACCCCATACCCACAGTACATGCCAGGTCTGTAATATGGGATAGACGGGGCTGGAATGTAGCTACCAAAACTCGGGAAAAAATCATCACTTGCCCATGTTTTGTGTTTGAGTGATACGTTGGGTTCTAATGTATCCGCGCGACTGGTAACACTGCTTCTGTTTGCTTATCTTTGGTCCGTCACCCATGACCCATGATCAGAGGTGACAGCCGGAAGTTCAATCCAACGACTCAATACCGCACGATAGCTCCGACGCAAATTATTGCGTCGTGGCACGCCCGGCTAAGAGGTGGAACGCAAGCATAACGAGCGTGAAGCATAAGCATGAAATCAATCATAATGGAAGACTCGACAGGCAAGTTGTGTAGCCTTTGACACCTCATGATGAATGGCTGAAAATAGTTGCGGACAAGGATGTCACTACACGGTCATTTAGCGACATACACTATCAGCACAAGTGGTAGCTTTTTTCCATTCATGCGAAACAGGACATTTTGTAATCATTTGCATGCAAGTCTTGTGACGTTTCCCACCTGCACATTTGCTCGACTGAGCGTAAGCCTGTTGCCAAGTGGGAAGCAGGAGAAAACAACACACTTGCTAAGAGTGAACGATGTGACAATTTGACATCAAAATTGTCAACAGGGAACTACAGCAGGGATAACAAGGAACTAAAACAATACTTCCTTTTAAAAGAAATGACGTTCAGGAATGTTGCCATTGCTTGCAAAGCCAATTCCAAATATAATATGCAACACCATTTGTGTGCATATAGCGTATGATTTTAAGAATGCACAATTCACTCACAACACAGGTAAGGACAGGAATTCCATGTGCACCGGGGAAGATACTCGAATTCCTGAAGCACGACAGCTGAAGCACCTTGAGTCAGAATAGCTAACGATCGACACACATGCTGATGCACTCACTTCGATGATGATTCCGACACACTGGCATCGACACAGCGGCGCCGGCATTGGTCCCGGCGTACTTACACTGTGGCACGCTGACATAATGACACCACCACACTGACAAACAGTAGCCTGATACTGACGCACATCTGACACACCACCTCTGGCGCTGACACACTGACACTGATGCACTGACACACTGACACTGGCACACTGACACTGACACACTGACACTGACACACTGACACTGGCACACTGACACTGACACACTGCACTGCACACTGACACTGACACACTGACACTGACACACTGACACACTGACACTGACACTGACACACTGACACACTGACACTGACACTGACACACTGACACTGACACTGATACACTGACGTTGACACCGATAATGACACTGCCACTGACGCCGACGCCGATAATGACGCATACAAGTCAAGACTGACATGTTAATATTGGCACCGGCATTGACACATGAATATGCTGACGCCGATACTAGAAACACCATTGACGCATTCGAACCAATACTGAGGTATTAATATTGGCACCGACATTGAAACGTGAATGTACTGACCGTCTTCGCAGGCATTGCGCCTGTGTCCAGCAGGGCACCGAGACACTGACTCGACACCTGGTCCAGTAGGATACCGAGACACTGACTCGACACCTGGTCCAGTAGGATACCGAGACACTGACTCGACACCTGGTCCAGTAGGATACCGAGACACTGACTCGACACCTGGTCCAGTATGATACCGAGACACTGACTCGACACCTGGTCCAGTAGGATACCGAGACACTGACTCGACACCTGGTCCAGTAGGATACCGAGACACTGACTCGACACCTGGTCCAGTAGGATACCGAGACACGACTCGACACCTGGTCCGTAGGATACCGAGACACTGACTCGACACCTGGTCCAGTAGGATACCGAGACACTGACTCGACACCTGGTCCAGTAGGATACCGAGACACTGACTCGACACCTGGTCCAGTAGGATACCGAGACACTGACTCGACACCTGGTCCAGTAGATACCGAGACACTGACTCGACACCTGGTCCAGTAGGATACCGAGACACCGACTCGACACCTGGTCCAGTAGGATACCGAGACACTGACTCGACACCTGGTCCAGTAGGATACCGAGACACCGACTCGACACCTGGTCCAGTATGATACCGAGACACTGACTCGACACCTGGTCCAGTAGGATACCGAGACACTGACTCGACACCTGGTCCAGTAGGATACCGAGACACTGACTCGACACCTGGTCCAGTAGGATACCGAGACACTGACTCGACACCTGGTCCAGTAGGATACCGAGACACTGACTCGACACCTGGTCCAGTAGGATACCGAGACACTGACTCGACACCTGGTCCAGTAGGATACCGAGACACTGACTCGACACCTGGTCCAGTAGGATACCGAGACACTGACTCGACACCTGGTCCAGTAGGATACCGAGACACTGACTCGACACCTGGTCCAGTAGGATACCGAGACACTGACTCGACACCTGGTCCAGTAGGATACCGAGACACTGACTCGACACCTGGTCCAGTAGGATACCGAGACACTGACTCGACACCTGGTCCAGTAGGATACCGAGACACTGACTCGACACCTGGTCCAGTAGGATACCGAGACACTGACTCGACACCTGGTCCAGTAGGATACCGAGACACTGACTCGACACCTGGTCCAGTAGGATACCGAGACACTGACTCGACACCTGGTCCAGTAGGATACCGAGACACTGACTCGACACCTGGTCCAGTAGGATACCGAGACACTGACTCGACACCTGGTCCAGTAGGATACCGAGACACTGACTCGACACCTGGTCAGTAGGATACCGAGACACTGACTCGACACCTGGTCAGTAGGATACCGAGACACTGACTCGACACCTGGTCCAGTGATACCGAGACACTGACTCACACGACCTGGTCAGTAGGATACCGAGACACTGACTCGACACCTGGTCAGTAGGATACCGAGACACTGACTCGACACCTGGTCCAGTAGGATACCGAGACACTGACTCGACACCTGGTCAGTAGGATACCGAGACACTGACTCGACACCTGGTCCAGTAGGATACCGAGACACTGACTCGACACCTGGTCCAGTAGGATACCGAGACACTGACTCGACACCTGGTCCAGTAGGATACCGAGACACTGACTCGACACCTGGTCCAGTAGGATACCGAGACACTGACTCGACATTTGGTCCAGTTGAATACCGAGACACTGACTCGACACCTGGTCCAGTAGGATACCGAGACACTGACTCGACACCTGGTCCAGTAGGATACCGAGACACTGACTCGACACCTGGTCCAGTAGGATACCGAGACACCGACTCGACACACCTGGTCCAGCAGGGTAACGAGACACAAACCCTACGCCTACGTCGAGCATGAAGCGTCTTCACGATGTGAAGACGTCGAGCCGACACCTGTTTCTGGCACGATGTGGCGACGCTGACCGGACGCGCTTGCCCGGCAGGACGGCGAGACGATCGTCGAGGCGACCACGTCGCTGCTGCGCGGCGAGATGCGCCAGCTGGCGCGCGCCAACCTGTACGTGAAGGTGTTCTCGCGCCAGCACCCGGAGCGCCAGCTGACCGGCGTGATCATGCCCAAGATCAGCTGCAACGTGTTCTCGGCGCTGCTGTCGGGCGTCAAGTCGAGCGAGTCGCCGCCGCCGGACACGTCCGCCAGCGGGCTGGCCACGCTGCGGCTCTGGAACGACGGCCAGCTGGAGTACGCCATCCGGCTGCTGCAGGTGCAGACCACCGTGCTGCGCATCAGCATCGAGACGGACGGCCGCAGCCGCGGCCGCTCGCGGCCGCACCAGGTCGACGACGTGCTGCCGCAGTACATGCACGGCTGGGCCAACGGCACCCTGCGCCGCATGAACGCCAAGGACGTGGAGGCGCTGCTCGACGAGGACCTGTACATCAACGTGGCCACCGAGCTGTACAAGAGCGAGCTGCGCGGCCGCATCACGCAGCTGACCGTCAGCGAGGCGCACCAGTCCGACTGGCCCATCATGCTCATGTCGCGCAACTCGTCGTCGGCCGGCGTCGCCTGGATGGCCGTCGACGACAACTGCGCCCTCCACTACAAGGTTCAGGTGGGTGGTGCTGGGCTGGTCGGCCGGCCGGCAGGCCTGGAGAGGCCGGCGGCCAGCTGATGCACGCAATGGGTGGAGAAGTTTGTATGTGATTAGGTTTAGGGCGCATAGACCATAGTAGATCATTTTGCGTCCATGGTGGAGGAGTTTGAAAGTTGCTGGTGGAACTCAATGCATGGAGGCAATGAGCGCTTCTTATTTGGTTTGGGGGGGCATCTCCGTGGGTCCCATGTTAAAGAGCGAGGAGTTGGTAGTGCCAAGGCAAAAACGATTGGACTGGGCCACACCAAAAGTAAGGAAACTCCACTCTGGACGTTCTCTATAGAACGGTAGATGCCTGAGCTCCCACAGACCGCACCGTGTGTCGAAATCACGTAGAACAGGAAGAAAGTTGGATGTATTCGCAGGTGCAGCTTGCGACGGTCAGCCGGCCACTGGGGTTGATGCCGATTGGTTCTGGATGCTGTCAGATCAATGATTATATGACCTCCATGTAATTGTGCTATTGCTGTTGACGCCTTTTGAACATGGACGTAGTCCACCTGGATGGTCTTGAATGAAATGAGGCTTGGAACGGGTTCCAGAGAACCTGAGGGATCTGGGTACCCTTGACATCATTACAGTCCGGTTCGGAACGTTGTAGATTATACCGCACTCAGAGCAGTGCATCCGGAGAACAACCGAGGAGTACAAGGCTCCATAAATTGACTTAGGAAGACTTACCGCCAAGGAGGGTGTTTTAATCTCGATTCGAATGTGATGTGATCATCACATGTAATGATCACAGGGGATGATGTCACCTCTACGACGTGATCCTCAGCATTGGTAATTGGTTTTATACGAAACTGGCCACAAGTACAATTTCCACAGTGTTAGTTTGTGTCAACAATAGCAGAGTACCTCGACGGGGTGAAGACTGTACCCGCGGTAACCGTCGATGTGTGACACCACCTGACAGACAGTGACAGGTGGCGGACCGTACCCGCGGTAACCGTCGATGTGTGACACCACCTGACAGACAGTGGCAGGTGGCAGACCGTACCCCCGGGAAAGTGATGTGTGACACCACCTGACATCATCAGTGACAGGTGGCGGACCGTACTCGCGGTAACCGTCGATGTGTGACACCACCTGACAGACAGTGACAGGTGGCGGACCGTACCCGCGGTAACCGTCGATGTGTGACACCACCTGACAGACAGTGACTCGCCAGGTGGCGGACCGTACCCGCGGTAACCGTCGATGTGTGACACCACCTGACAGACAGTGACAGGTGGCGGACCGTACCCGCGGTAACCGTCGATGTGTGACACCACCTGACAGACAGTGACAGGTGGCGGACCGTACCCGCGGTAACCGTCGATGTGTGACACCACCTGACAGACAGTGACAGGTGGCAGACCGTACCCGCGGTAACCGTCGATGTGTGACACCACCTGACAGACATGACAGACAGTGGCAGATGGCGGACCGTACCCACGGTAACCGTCGATGTGTGACACCACCTGACAGACAGTGCCAGGTGGCAGACCGTACCCGCGGTAACCGTCGATGTGTGACACCACCTGACAGACAGTAACAGACAGTGGCAGACCGTACCCGCGGTAACCGTCGATGTGTGACACCACCTGACAGACAGTGACAGGTGGCGGACCGTACCCGCGGTAGCCGTCGATGTGTTACACCACCTGACAGACAGTGCGAGGTGGCGGATCGTACCCGCGGTAGCCGTCGATGTGTGACACCACCTGACAGACAGTGACAGGTGGCGGACCGTACCCGCGGTAACCGTCGATGTGTGACACCACCTGACAGACAGTGACTCGCCAGGTGGCGGACCGTACCAGCGGCAATCGTCGGATCGAGCTGGTCGAATTTCCCGGCCGCAAGCAGCGGCAGCGGATCCTCTCGGAGTTCGGCGGCTCCCGCGCCGAGAACCGCATCAACAACCTGCCCAAGACGACCATGATGCGCATGGAGAGGGGCCTGACGCTGGTGAAGGTGGTGCCGCTCAACGGCGACGACGAGATGAGCAGCGACCAAGCCAAGGTGTGTGCTGGTGGTGGCAGGCCCGCTCGGTCTAGCTGAACACGGTGGTGTAACACGGTTGTGTAACACGGTGGTGTAACACGGTGGGCTGGCTCACGCTGGGACTGATGCCAAATGCAATTGACAATTGACAATTGATCGATATCGAGGGAAACCACTGGAAGAGAAGCTGGAATTAACGAGAAAAGGGATTTTTTTTTGGTTGCTTGTTTCAATAAGGATGTTGTTAAAGCATTGTGTCTTGTCATCCACACTAATGACTCTATCCATTTGTGACCTTCTACCATCTGTGAGTATACTCCACCCTCGTCGAGGTCACCTACCGCCAATTATCATATTTCACCACATATCACCATATCGCGCCACATATCATATTTCACCACCTTTCACCATGTGCTGCCACCTATAACCATATTTCATCGCCTGCCACGACATTTCGCCACAGTCTCTGTAATGTGACGGCGCGAAATACGCAGCGCAGCCTGCAAACGTCTGCACCTCGTCACCTGCCACCGAGCCGACATCCCGCCCGCCCCTCGTCATCGACGCGTCCGGACGAATCTTCGTCTGGACGGACGCGAGCGGGAAGTGTGCTCCCCGTGTCAGCTGATGAATACGGGCCGCTCCACAACACTGGGAGCGTTTTACCGGAGAATGTGTTGCGGGGTGGCGCCAACTGCCGGCGCGCGGTGCCCGTGTGGACGGATGTGGCGGCACGCTTGGCTGCGTTTCAGGTGTTCGTGCCCAAGATGTGTCTGCCGACGCGGCGCATCAACATGCGCGGCTTCTTCAACGATCAGAGCGAGATGGAAGAAAACGAAATAAAACACTCGTTTGACTGCGAGTATGAAGGTGAGGGTTGCGGCGGTGGCGCCCTCTTTGTGCGAGTGTGGTGCGCGTTTGGCCTCTTCGGCCTGACATGAATGCCTGTATATTCTCCGGAATTTTATTTTGAGTCAAACCTTTGGCAGCCTAGCAGAAACCTGGCAATGAAAAATAGTGTGTAAGCTGCACATACGACGATTGCTTTCTCAATGCCACACCACTGGCGTGCAGCCAGAATACATAGCCAGAATAGCCAGTTCAGGGAAATATAATTACTGCAATGAATTAATTCATTCATTCATTCATAAAGCTCCGTGACCTCAGGTAGGGAGCCAAAGTCCCGTTTGGATGAGGCGGCACCCAACCTCCCACTTTAAAAGTCCTGCACCCTTAGTACCCCTCCCCCGAACTTCGACTTATTAACCCTCGCCAAATTGGGATATCTCGTCTGAACTTCAGGTCACGGTCATCAAAGGTCATTTTTCTGGGAGGAGTCGAATAGAGTAATGCACTAAGAGTATTTCCATTCGGAGTAGTTGCAGTATATCAACACCGAATACAGATCTTGCTGTGCTTTGGTCAAAACCAGGAACACTAAATTGTAATGAGGGTCAAGGACACTGACCTAAGGCTATATACATTTGTCTTCTTGTAGGAGGGGTGTAATGAAAATGGAAAATTTAATTCAGGGCAATCACGCGCCAAAAATAGGCAGCGCCAGCAAGAACCATTCTGGTTTAAAGCGTGTCGAACGTCAATTGCATAATATCAGGTCAGGAACCGTGCATATTTTACACGATGCCAATTTATACAGAATATTCCTATCCTCATGAAGTGATATCCGAGTTCGGTTTCAGCGCCGCTCGAGTGGTGTGACGTGATATTGTGTGTCAAGCCAATGACCTGAGATGACCTGGCCCCGCGTGATACGACTCTATTGAACCTTTCCATATTTCTTCTCGAGCAGTGAACACTGAGGCAAAGGATCAATTGATCGTTTTATCAATTTATATATTTCCCCAACGTGATCTAAGGGCAGGCCACGAGGTCAGAAGCTGGACAGTTTGCAAACATGTTTCAGTATCATAGAAGGTATTTTTGGGAACATATGGATATACTTTAAAAGCGACGTACCGAGGGTATTCAAGCTTGACTTACTAACAGGTGTTTAAGAAGGGACTCTAAGTACGTGGAGGTGGCTCTCCTCAGATGACCGCTCCTGGATCAAATCCTGGCAATGCTAATATTTCAGAAGCATGTTTTGAAACTGGAGCTTGGGTGCGGTCATGCTTTTTTGGTCTCAATAACTTCATTAACTTACGAAACAAGCTGCTTTGGAAAACTGCCAGAAATGGTGCCCGAGATCAATCTTTTTTTTTAGAAGAGAATGGAAAACAAGATTGCTCATGTAATACACATCATATTTTTGCACGTTTATTTGTTCAACAAAGCCATGTTGATGGAACATATTTTAGCAAGGCCAAAATCGAATTGGTAATCCAAGCAGGTATGGCAACCCTGACTCGTACTGCGCTTGACAAGGCGTTTTACGGGCATGCAGATTTCTACGACAGTGCCAGTTTCTGATGTTTATGTAGTAGAATTATAATGCCTGATTCACGTAAATGTCATGTACATTCGTGATGGTTTTCGTTGTTTCGTTGTTGTTCAAAATGTGCACATACTTGCGTAGGCGGCCGTTTGTTTTTGCTTGTGATGCTAATGTTCTGCCAACGGGCCACAATAAACAACATGCATAGCACACGTACAAATGCCAATCTCATAGTAAAACAAGTTGTTTTACTATGAGAGCAACCAAGCTTCAACCACATGTTGAAGAAGTATGTTGTATAGACTAAAGGTAAGAATTATTGCTTGCTAATAGCAGATGTGTCCAGGGACACACCAGAGGTCAACTAACCCTTCTATAGGAACATTTTTGCTGCGTCATTGGCCATGACGCGGAATCACGCAGCTATAACGCGACGTTACGTGGCTATAACACGGCATCACGTGGCTACGACTCGACGTCACGTGGCTACGACACGGGATCACATGGTTATGGCGCAGCATCACGTGGCTATGGAACAACGTTGCATGGCTATAGCTGGGCATCACGTGGCTATGACATGGCATCACGTGTCTATGGTACGACATCACGTATCGATGACACGACAGCACGTGGTGATGACACGGGATCACGTGGCGATGGCACATAACCACGTGGCGATGACTCTGGATCACGTGGCGATGACACGAGATCACGTGGCGATGACTCGGCACCACGTGGCGATGACTCGGCATTACGTGGCGATGACACGGGAACACGTGGCGAAGGCGCCACGTAACATGACCGTGGTCGGAGCCATGCGGCGGCGGCGGTGCTGCGGCGCAGTACGACTGTGACTTATAGCCGGGCCGGCGCGCCGGCCAGAGCCAGTGGACGCGCCGCACGCCGACTATTTCCGTCCGCCTGACTCAGGCGGGCGAGTCAGAGTAGGCTGACTCGCCGAGGCGCCGGCGCCGCCCGAAATAGGGCCGAATCGGCCGCACGGTTGTCCTCGCTCGTCGGCATCAGATATTGTCGCAGCCGTGCTGCAGCCGGGCGGAGCCCGGCCTGCGCTGGCGCTGACCAGGGCTGATGTACTGCCAGCCAGCACACGGTGGCAGGTCTGGCGCTGACCAGGGCCGAGGTACTGCCAGCCAGCACACGGTGGCAGGTCTGGCGCTGACCAGGGCCGAGGTACTGCCAGCCAGCACACGGTGGCAGGTCTGGCGCTGACCAGGGCCGAGGTACCGCCAGCCAGCACACGGCGGCAGGTCTGGCGCTGACCAGGCGAGGTACTGCCAGCCAGCACACGGTGGCAGGTCTGTGGCGCTGACCAGGGCCGAGGTACTGCCAGCCAGCACACGGGGGTCTGGCGCGACAGTCCAGAGCAACGGTGGGGCTGGCGCTGGCCAGGGCCGAGTACTCCAGCCAGCACACGGTGGCAGGTCTGGCGCTGACCAGGTCCAAGGTACTGCCAGCCAGCACACGGTGGCAGGTCTGGCGCTGGCCAGGGCCGAGGTACTGCCAGCCAGCACACGGCGGCAGGTCTGGCGCTGACCAGGGTCGAGGTACTGCCAGCCAGCACACGGTGGCAGGTCTGGCGCTGACCAGGGCCGAGGTACTGCCAGCCAGCACACGGTGGCAGGTCTGGCGCTGACCAGGGCCGAGGTACTGCCAGCCAGCACACGGTGGCAGGTCTGGCGCTGACCAGGGCCAGGTACGCCAGCACAGCACGTCACTGGCGCTGACCAGGGCCGAGGTACTGCCAGCCAGCACACGGTGGCAGGTCTGGCGCTGACCAGGGCCGAGGTACTGCCAGCCAGCACACGTGCAGAGAACGGCGGCAGGTTGGCGCTGACCAGGGCCGAGGTACTGCCAGCCAGCACACGGTGGCAGGTACTGCCAGCCAGCACACGGTGGCAGGTCTGGGTGGGCTGGCACTGACCAGGGCCGAGGTACTGCCAGCCAGCACACGGTGGCAGGTCTGGCGCTGACCAGGGCCGAGGTACTGCCACCCAGCACACGGTGGCAGGTCTGGCACTGGCGCTGACCAGGGCCGAGGTACTGCCAGCCAGCACACGGTGGCAGGTCTGGCGCTGACCAGGGCCGAGGTACTGCCAGCCAGCACACGGTGGCAGGTCTGGCGCTGACCAGGGCCGAGGTACTGCCAGCCAGCACACGGTGGCAGGTCTGGCGCTGGCCAGGGCCGAGGTACTGCCAGCCAGCACACGGCGGCAGGTCTGGCGCTGACCAGGGCGAGGTACTGCCAGCCAGCACACGGTGGCAGGTCTGGCGCTGGCCAGGGCCGAGGTACCGCCAGCCAGCACACGGTGGCAGGTCTGGCGCTGACCAGGGCCGAGTACTGCCAGCCAGCACACGGTGGCAGGTCTGGCGCTGACCAGGGCCGAGGTACTGCCAGCCAGCACACGGTGGCAGGTCTGGCGCTGGCCAGGGCCGAGGTACTGCCAGCCAGCACACGGTGGCAGGTCTGGCGCTGACCAGGGCCGAGGTACTGCCAGCCAGCACACGGTGGCAGGTCTGGCGCTGACCAGGGCCGAGGTACTGCCAGCCAGCACACGGTGGCAGGTCTGGCGCTGGCGCTGACCAGGGCCGAGGTACTGCCAGCCAGCACACGGTGGCAGGTCTGGCGCTGACCAGGGCCGAGGTACTGCCAGCCAGCACACGGTGGCAGGTCGGGCTGACCAGCGATATGCCAGCCAGCACACGGTGGCAGGTCTGGCGCTGGCCAGGGCCGAGGTACTGCCAGCCAGCACACGGTGGCAGGTCTGGCGCTGACCAGGGCCGAGGTACTGCCAGCCAGCACACGGTGGCAGGTCTGGCGCTGGCGCTGACCAGGGCCGTGACAATTCTGGCCGATCTTATGAGATCCCGTTTGTAGTAAATAAAGACAGTTCAGCGCGATGGCGGTGTGACGGGGTGCGGGTGTGCTGGACCGGAAACAGCCACTGCCCACGGTACGGCTGCCAGGGTACAGGGTAGGGGTACACAGACATCCGGCAGCTAACCGCAGCAGTCGCACGTCATAGCTGACAGGGAGCACAGACATCCGGCGGATAACAACAGCAACCGCCGGTCACAGCGGTGACGGGTCCATAGTAACCATCGATCACAGCTACGGTGACGGGTCGACAGCAGCCACCGGCCACAGTGGTGATGGTCCCGAATGTGCAGCATGGAAGATATTTTGTGTCCGTTGATTGCTTCAGGTGACTGCTTTATGAAAGTACTAGGGTCAAATTTGCCGAAGATGGCTCGAGTCTCATGTGATGATTGGCAATTGATTTTATCTCTTGTGGGTGCACTGGTGCATTGGTTGCTTTGTAGGTACGCTGGCTGCTCCGTAGGTCCGCTGGATGCTCTGTAGGTCCGCTGGTTGCTCTGTAGGTCCGCTGGATGCTCTTTTTTTTTTGTGTTTTTGGTCCGTGGTTGTTGTGGTCCGCTGGTTGCTTGTAGGTCCGCTGGATGCTCTGTAGGTCCGCTGGTTGTCTGTAGGTCCGCTGGATGCTCTGTAGGTCCGCTGGTGCTCTGTAGGTTCGCTGGCTGCTCTGTAGGTCCGCTGGTTGCTCCGTAGGTCCGCTGGATGCTCTGTAGGTCCGCTGGATGCTCTGTAGGTCCGCTGGATGCTCTGTAGGTCCGCTGGATGCTCTGTAGGTCCGCTGGTTGCTCTGTAGGTCCGCTGGATGCTCTGTAGGTCCGCTGGATGCTCTGTAGGTCCGCTGGTTGCTCTGTAGGTCCGCTGGATGCTCTGTAGGTCCGCTGGATGCTCTGTAGGTCCGCTGGCTGCTCCGTAGGTCCGCTGGTTGCTCTGTAGGTCCGCTGGATGCTCTGTAGGTCCGCTGGCTGCTCCGTAGGTCCGCTGGTTGCTCTGTAGGTCCGCTGGATGCTCTGTAGGTCCGCTGGATGCTCTGTAGGTCCGCTGGATGCTCTGTAGGTCCGCTGGATGCTCTGTAGGTCCGCTGGATGCTCTGTAGGTCCGCTGGATGCTCTGTAGGTCCGCTGGTTGCTCTGTAGGTCCGCTGGATGCTCTGTAGGCACACAGGTTGCCCTGTAGGCTCCGTTCCCCCGCCAATGCTTGCTCTGCCCCACAATAATTCAATTTTTATCATGGGTGTCCATGGGCGGCCCTCCAATTCATTCGGACCGCCCCATTTCCTCCGTCCCCTCACCGAATCACGTTTGTAAGATGGCGTCCGTCTGTGGCGCATCATGGCCGTTTACGTCCAAGTGTTGATGGCAGATCAGGGCCGGCAGAAGCAACAGATGATGGTATCCGGTATATTGCATAGCCACTGTACGTATAGAGCGTACATCATGAAATAAATAAATAACTTGAATCAGACTTGATGTAAGCTCGCGAGCCACCGGTGCAGAACCAACCAGTCGTATCGGCCACCGGCCTCCCTCACCCAGCGCAACAACCCAGCTAGCAGAAATGGCTGGCTTTGGTCTCCCTCTTTCTGGCAGGACGGGGCTGTAGTCACTGCGCGTGCTCGCTGAGAGAGGTCAGATGGCAGCTGGTCCAATAATGCTGAGATCGGATGGCAGCTGGTCCCATAATGCTGAGGTCAGATGGCAGCTGGTCCCATAATGCTGAGGTCAGATGGCAGCTGGCCCCATAATGCTGAGGTCAGATGGCAACTGGCCCCATAATTCTGAGGTCAGATGGCAGCTGGCCCCATAATGCTGAGGTCAGATGGCAGCTGGCCCCGTAATGCATAGGTCAGATAGCAGCTGGGCCCCTAATGGTGAGGTCAGATGGCAGCTGGCCCCATAATGCTGAGGTCAGATGGCAGCTGGTCCCATAATGCTGAGATCGGATGGCAGCTGGCCCCGTAATGCTGAGGTCAGATGGCAGCTGGCCCCGTAATTCCCAGGCTATTGCCCCATAATTCCCCATAATTCCCCATAATGCCCCATAATGGCGCGGCCCTGTCTAGGCAAGTCACGTGCGTTAAGCTTTCGACCAAATTGTGTCGTCAGGCTGGAATTTGCGATCTGATAGTGACTCTGGTTTGTTCAGCACAATGTGTCATGGGCCCTGACGTCCCTGATTTTCCACAGCAAACTTTCGGTTTTTAAACTGCTTGATAAAGTGGCCACTGTTGCATAAATATAACAAGTGGATAGGGTCCTTGCTTTTCGTCTGAGTGTTCGAAGTTACAATTATCAGGCCTCACCTTTCACTGAGAATCAAACGGACCGCGCCTAAAACCCCAATATACGTGTATCTGTTCTTTGGATGGAGGAGAGGCTGTTCATCGAAATGATTTGGGTGCGAAAACAGGGAATGGTACCTTGTTCGAACAATTTTCCCGGCTAAGTCCCGAAGCCTGGACGGATCCTAGGAGAACTGACACCAGACTGTTTGGGGTGTTTTGGGGCACGTTGAGTTGATGCACTCGGCAGTGCGGTGTGGCTGGATAGTGGAGGACCATTCAGTCTGAGGTTAGCGTTGGCGGGGACGTTTTGTGTGCGCTCAGACGAACTAGAAACTACACTAGAAACTATATTTATTGACGAAAATTTCTTCGTTTGATCGGCACATTTATTGACGGCAGGTGGACAATATTCATGAAGTACCCAGTCGCGTTCTGCGTGGTGTTCAGCCACCCATGCTAGATTTGCGCCCAACAAGCTGTCTCATCTGTATAACAGTCGTGCAATGCAATGCAATATCTTGTCGTCTTCAAACCCTTTTCTCTGAATGGACCGACATTTCGAGAGTCCAAGCTGAAAAAGCAAAGATCCCCACCAATATTGTAAACAACTACTATTGTACGATTCTGGATTTTGGAGAGCCCTTGAGTGGTTGTGTGGTTCTGGGAGCCGATGCCGATATTACCGCCGTACTCTGCCTGCCCAATTGCATCAGTTTTTGACCAGCGGAGATGCTGGCAGTTCCCCTTGAAATGGCACCGTGCTGCCGCCTTGGCAATGGTGCGTCTTGCTTCGTCACTTTTTACCCCAATACACGGGTTCGATGCCAGTCAATCAAGACAGGCGATTGCAGGAGTCAGGTCGAGGCTAGCTGCCCTCAGAAGTGACGCCCATCACTTCCTGGCAAGTGCTGTCTGTGAATCACGTTCATTTCGATTCGCTGGAAATAGATGGACCTTGCGAGCTCCGTGCCGTTTGCTGAATACCCTAACGATTTGGATGCGCAAATATGGTCATTCGAACAATTTTCCCAGCTAAGCCCCGAAGCCTGGAAGGCCCTGGGGGAACTGACACCAGAATGTTTGTGGGCGTTTTTTTGAGACGTTGAGTTAATTCTTTCTGCAGTTTGGTGTGGCTGAGTAGTGGGACCCCCCTTCCATTGATACACATATATTGTGTGAATAATTACGCTCTTTTGCTTGCATCCTACGTATGTTTTCGAATTGTACACTTCAGAAATACCTACATTTTTACCCCGCAACAATATTTAATACTCAACACTCTTCCTTCCACACGAAGGAATAATCATCACTGAAAGAATTGACAACGCATCCCTTTATTTGAACGTTTCTCAAGCTGGCGTGCTAGCACCTCCCGGAGAGAGGGCACTAGCACCACCAGGGGAGGGGTGCTGGCACCTTCAGGGGAGGGCGTATCAGCACCTCCAGTAGATCATCTGTCGCTCCTCTTCGCCCGAGACCAATCGGCGTGAGAGATTGGCGACGCTGCATGACTCAACGGTCGATGTGTCGTAAAACCAATAACCAACCAACCTCCAGGGGTCGGAGTGTTGACACCTCCAGGGGAGGGAGTGCTGACACCTCCAGGAGAGGGAGTGCTGAGGTTGATTTCATGGAGCGTTGGGCTTCTGTAGTGTGTAGTAGGACACGTTAGGTCCGTTAACCGAACACATAGAGCTGCACCGTTAGGTAACCGGTACGCATAACGCATGACTTGAATGTTGCCAGAGGGATGCGAAGCATCGCGTGGTTACGTCTCGACAAAGCCGTGCTTTCTTACGCCTTACATGTTGGAACAATGTTGGCCGATATCTAGGCCTAGACATGCAGCCACTGTTACGCAAAATATTGTTGTTTAACTGTAAATTGTACCCATTCGTATTTGATTTATGGTGTAGCGTAGGGACTGTAATATAAATTCTGTAGCCTATGGGCGTTGGTTTCTGAATATTATTTGGTGGGATTCCACAGGGGCCCATGCTAAAAGTTGAAATTATAGGTAAGGATAAGGCCAACATTTAGGGGGTGCTTGTTCCTCCAAACGTATTTAAAAGAATACGCTTGCTGTAGTTCCTGCAGTCAGACGGCGTGTGTGCTCTAGTTAGTTATTAGGGTTTTAGGGTGCATTAGCTGCAGTGGTTATACAGCGCCCAGCGTGTGTATAACCACTGCAGCTAAAGCTAACACTGCACTGCCCGGGCCTGACAACGGTGGGCACCGAGGTTGGAACATGTTCACAAACGCTGCTTTACATGGTGTGAGGAGCAAAACATCTCGCATTCAGCGGCCGTGCAGCCGGCCACGGCAGAACCCTGACGGACGTCGGCTGGTCGTTTCCAGACCAGCTCTACGAGGACGGGAAGCAGTGGGACGCCGTGCACGACAAGTGCAAGATCTGCAGCTGCAACCACGGCAAGGTGGTCTGCGAGAAGATCATCTGCCCGGCCCTGTCGTGCGGCGGTCAGCTGACTCACCCGGACACGTGCTGCCCGGTGTGCTCCAGTAAGCGGAACCGACGGACGACGGCGCTGATCGCCGTTGCAGTCGGAGCATGAAAGTGTGAATTCCGTGGATGCGCTTCTAAACTCCCGGCAAGATCTGAAGGCCGCAGATATGTTGATTTTCCTATACGTGGAATTGTGGAGCTCAGGGACCGATCCAGGAATTCGTATGGGTCTGGAGGGGGGCGGGACATCTCCAGAGGGGCGCCGCCCTTGGAGCTCCATCATGAAATTGATAGGCGGGAGTTACATGATCACTCTTTTCGTGACGCTGATGTTGTTGCGATGTATGAGCTCTCAGGTACTAGAGGGTGAGCATTGGCAGATTCACCTGGACCCCCCACCCCGTAAGGCATTGAGAGACTGGGTGATGCCATCCGGATGCTATTCGTACTTCATCATTCATCATCGTTCATTACCATTCATCATCATTGCCCCCTTACTGGTTGAGCTGATTTCACCGATGATTCCTGGATATAATATTTAGCCACATGGAATTTCACCTCTTGGGCCAAAGCAGCTAACGCGTCCAAAGGTCCCAACTACACACAATTTCACCCCCACCCCATGCTGGAACGCCTCATGCATAATGCATGCATTGCATTTTAATCGATTTGATAAAACGGTACCCGTGGTAGAAGGTGTTAGAAGGACCTCCTCTAACATGTTAGCTAGGTGGGATGTGTCCCACCTAATGCAGTAAAATCCCACATAGTGGATTGAAAATCACGCTTGGTCGAAGAGAGTTCAATGGAAAAGCAGCCAAGCACATATCCTAACATATTTCCGGTAGTGGAAGTGATCTTTCCTTGGAATGGTGCATTTTTATCTCGCATAAAAATGGCAGCAAGTTGGCAGTACGCATACTGAGCTCAAAACGACGAGGAAAGCTCAACTATTAAATGTTTTGGTGCAAAATTCCCCAGTACGTCGCCCCCGAAAGGGTGCTCAGAACCCAAAAAAGGGGCCCCAGTAGATCACGTTTGATGTCGAGTCGAGGCTGCCAAAACTCGCGCTAGGGATCCCAACAAATGACGCCCGGGCCCAAAAAATCACACTCGTCCACAATGAAGTCGCGTCCCACCCCTTAATAATCACATTGGTGGCCCAAAAGGTCGCATCGGGGCCCCACAAATTTGCAGCTGCCGCTCAAAAATCAATTCTTACCCGGAATGTCACTCTGTGGTCTCACAAATCGCGTCAATGGCTCACAGAAAAGCTATCAGGCTCCGGAAAAGAAACGTGCCGAGCCACCGAGAAAAAAAATTGCACCGAGAGCTCGAGGAATTGTATCGGGGCTCAAATATATCCGACATGGGACTTTAAAAATGGAACACTATCCTCAAAATCCACACCGTGGCTCGATCGAATCAAGCAGAGCACCGGAATATTGAAAACAGATCCCAAAAACAAATTATCCGAAGGGTCCCTCCCCAACCCAATTAGATTCGCCTGTGATACGACATTGTACTGATTAGGTGTGAGTAAGAAATCCCACAGAGTGAAAATTCCTCAGAGGAGGCGCTAGCTAGAAAGGTCAGTTTTGCCGGTAACATTATTAAGCTAATTATCTAATTATCTTGACGACACCGCCGCCGACATAACTACACATTGCCGGCTGCATTTACTTTGTCCCGGAAATTGTGTCGGCCCGACCGGGCGGCAGCGGTGGCGCGTGCAGCCGGCATGACGTCGCCGTCCTCCTCAGACGTGTCGCTGGCCGAGGAGGTGAACGTGTCGAGCGACGGCTGCTCGATGGCCGGCAGGTTCCGGCCGGTCGGCACCACCTGGTACCCGTATGTGCCGCCGTTCGGCTTCGACAAGTGCGTCACCTGCACGTGCCAGGTGAGTTGGACGGCATCCGCCACGGGCACAGGCGCAGTTGTTGGCGAGGCCCTCTGCGTCACGAGCGAGAAGCTTTGATTGCAAATGCTGGCTCACGGGCGCTATTTCTGCGCGTGGTCAGACGGTGAATCGGCTGTCTGCAGCTGAGGAAGTTGACGTGGGACATAGCTATTCGTGTGAAGATACAACACTGACCACGCCTCGATTGCTTCTAGTCAATCGAGTTGCTTCTGATCAACTAGTACAGTCGACTTCACAGGCTGGATAATGGCTGTGTTGGCTGACGGCTTCAGTCGTAGCGCCATTTGGAGGTGCTCATCAGGGCCCTTCGTACGGCACCTTGTGGAGTGAAGGCTGTTAATTCGTAATGCGAAGCCCTCCAACAGTGTTCGCCACGGTATCAGGCTTGAGGCGGCAGCGTATTCGGCAGTGTATTCGACAGTGTATTCTGTAGCTGGATTCGGAAGGTGAATTTCCTCTTCAGAGCCTCTTGTGCACACAACTCGTGAAGCGATGGCTCGTTAGTATAATGGAGTCCACTAGGACACTGGTACCCCGCTTGCCAGTCCTTTTATTGCTTGTTTATTTGGTGATTCACAACGCACTTTATGCACATTTACGGCTAATGGCGCCGCCCACACTGTTTTGCCGGTGGGACGCGGGTTTTGGAAATGTCCTGAGCGGCGCCAGTGTCGAACCCGGGACCTTTGGTAGCCAGAGCCCAACACCTTAACCACTCGGCCATCCCCGCCCCTGCCAGTCCTTTTAAAACTTTCAGGGCCCGATACTCGTCATGTTAAGCTAGTTGGTACGAGTGTGTGTAGCCGAGTGCAGCTCTCTGAACTGGCGTTTGCCAGGTCTGAGCGCGTGTAGGATAATATGGCTTTCTGAACTGGCTATATTCAGGCAGGAACTGGTAGAATGTGTGGCTCTAATCTGACAGTGTGTCTCTGAACTGACAGTACCCGGCTCCACCTTTGCCAAATTTTGGCCGCCCAGTCCTTTCTAAGTTCCAAGATGTGGTGTCGAGTTTTGTGGTGGATACTACCCGTACTAACACGAAGGGTGAATGTGAAAAAAATCGTAGATATCAGTCGGATAGTGTCCAATGTTAGATGAAGATGCGTGGGTAAAATCCTTTTTTTTAACAATTATATACAATTGTATAACTTGCACGGCCTATCATTTCAAGTCTTGCAAATGTGTTACACTAGGAATTGCAGTGCAGTTCTTGGAAGAAAGCAATCCAGATTACATAACTTATGGAAAGAATAAGGATGAAACATGAAATGCTTTTGGGAGGGCCCACACCTTAAAGCTAGCGTTGGCACTTCCAGTAATTTCTGATATCAAAAGTAGGCTCAATGAAGTGGACCCTACTAATATAGATCACATGAGCCGAACCTTGACTTGATGCAAGGACAATCAATTACGTGGTAGTTACATGACTCAACGGTCGACGTGTGGTAAAACCAATAACCAATTACGTGGCAGACTTGAGCATTTCCACACCCCACACTGACCAGCCGTCAGCTGAGCGAGTGTGACAGCTGACGTTGGCGTGTGTTGACCAGCCGTCAGCTGAGCGAGTGTGACAGCTGACGTTGGCGTGTGTTGACCAGCCGTCAGCTGAGTGAGTGTGACAGTTGACGTTGGCGTGTGTTGACCAGCCGTCAGCTGAGCGAGTGTGACAGCTGACGTCGGCGTGTGTTGGCCAACCGTCAGCTGAGCGAGTGTGACAGCTGACGCTGGCGTGTGTTGACCAGCCGTCAGCTGAGCGAGTGTGACAGCTGACGCTGGTGTGTGTTGACCAGCCGTCAGCTGAGCGTGCGTGACAGCTGACGTTGGCGTGTGTTGACCAGCCGGCAGCGGCAGCCGGCGAGTACCAGGTGAGCTGCAGCAAGGCAGCCTGTCCGGAGCTGGACTGTCCCGGCCGCGCCTACCAGCCGCCCGGCGACCAGTGCTGCCGCCAGTGTCGGCCGCCGGTGGCACCCACACCTCGTACCGCCGCCTCCACACACAGAGAAGGTGAGAGGGAGCCGCCTCCACACACAGAGAAGGTGAGAGGGAGCCGCCTCCACACACAGAGAAGGTGAGTGGGGGCCGCCTCCTCACACAGAGAAGGTGAGAGGGAGCCGCCTCCACACACAGAGAAGGTGAGAGGGAGCCGCCTCCACACACAGAGAAGGTGAGAGGGAGCCGCCTCCACACACAGAGAAGGTGAGAGGGAGCCGCCTCCACACACAGAGAAGGTGAGAGGGTGTCGCCGCCTCCACACACAGAGAAGGTGAGAGGGAGCCGCCTCCACACACAGAGAAGGTGAGAGGGAGCCGCCTCCACACACAGAGAAGGTGTGGGGACCGCCTCCACACACAGAGAAGGTGAGAGGGAGCCGCCTCCACACACAGAGAAGGTGAGGGGGACCGCCTCCACACACAGAGAAGGTGAGAGGGTGCCGCCGCCTCCACACACAGAGAAGGTGAGAGGGAGCCGCCTCCACACACAGAGAAGGTGAGAGGGAGCCGCCTCCACACACAGAGAAGGTGAGAGGGAGCCCCCTCCACACACAGAGAAGGTGAGAGGGAGCCGCCTCCACACACAGAGAAGGTGAGAGGGAGCCGCCTCCACACACAGAGAAGGTGAGAGGGTGCCGCCTCCACACACAGAGAATGTGAGAGGATGCCGCCGCCTCCACACACAGAAGGTGAGAGGGAGCCGCCTCCACACACAGAGAAGGTGAGAGGGAGCCGCCGCCTCCACACACAGAGAAGGTGAGAGGGAGCCGCCTCCACACACAGAGAAGGTGAGAGGGAGCCGCCTCCACACACAGAGAAGGTGAGTGGGGACCGCCTCCACACACAGAGAAGGTGAGAGGGAGCCGCCTCCACACACAGAGAAGGTGAGTGGGGACCGCCTCCACACACAGAGAAGGTGAGAGGGAGCCGCCGCCTCCACACACAGATAAGGTGAGAGGGAGCCGCCTCCACACACAGAGAAGGTGAGAGGGAGCCGCCTCCACACACAGAGAAGGTGAGAGGGAGCCGCCTCCACACACAGAGAAGGTGAGAGGGAGCCGCCTCCACACACAGAAGGTGAGAGGGAGCCGCCTCCACACACAGAGAAGGTGAGAGGGAGCCGCCTCCACACACAGAGAAGGTGAGAGGGAGCCGCCTCCACACACAGAGAAGGTGAGAGGGAGCCGCCTCCACACACAGAGAAGGTGAGAGGGAGCCGCCTCCACACACAGAGAAGGTGAGAGGGTACCGCCGCCTCCACACACAGAGAAGGTGAGAGGGAGCCGCCTCCACACACAGAGAAGGTGAGAGGGTGCAGCCGCCTCCACACACAGAGAAGGTGAGTGGGAGCCGCCGCCTCCACACACAGAGAAGGTGAGTGGGTGTCGCCGCCTCCACACAGAGAAGGTGAGTGTGTACCACCGCCTCCACACACAGAGAAGGTGAGAGGGTGCCGCCGTCTCCCACACAGAGAAGGTGAGTGGGTACCGCCGCCTCCACACACAGGGAAGGTGAGAAGGTACCGCCGCCTCCACACACAGAGAAGGTGAGAGGGAGCCGCCTCCACACACAGAGAAGGTGAGAGGTAGCCGCCTCCACACACAGAGAAGGTGAGAGGGTACCGCCGTCTCCACACACAGAGAAGGTGAGAGGGAGCCGCCTCCACATACAGAGAAGGTGAGAGGGAGCCGCCTCCACACACAGAGAAGGTGAGAGGGAGCCGCCTCCACACACAGAGAAGGTGAGAGGGTGCCGCCGCCTCCACACACAGAGAAGGTGAGTGGGAGCCGCCTCCACACACAGAGAAGGTGAGAGGGAGCCGCCTCCACACACAGAGAAGGTGAGAGGGAGCCGCCGCCTCCACACACAGAGAAGGTGAGGGGATACCGCCGCCTCCACACACAGAGAAGGTGAGAGGGTGCCGCCTCTACACACAGAGAAGGTGAGAGGGAGCCGCCGCCTCCACACACAGAGAAGGTGAGAGGGTGCCGCCGCCTCCACACACAGAGAAGGTGAGAGGGAGCCGCCGCCTCCACACACAGAGAAGGTGAGAGGGAGCCGCCTCCACACACAGAGAAGGTGAGAGGGAGCCGCCTCCACACACAGAGAAGGTGAGAGGGAGCCGCCTCCACACACAGAGAAGGTGAGAGGGAGCCGCCTCCACACACAGAGAAGGTGAGAGGGAGCCGCCTCCACACACAGAGAAGGTGAGAGGGTGCCGCCTCCACACACAGAGAAGGTGAGAGGGGCCGCCTCCCACACAGAGAAGGTGAGAGGGAGCCGCCGCCTCCACACACAGAGAAGGTGAGAGGGAGCCGCCTCCACACACAGAAGGTGAGAGGGTGTCGCCGCCTCCGCACACAGAGAAGGTGAGTGGGGGCCTCCTCCTCACACAGAGAAGGTGAGTGGGTGCCACCGCCTCTACACACAGAGAAGGTGAGAGGGAGCCGCCTCCACACACAGAGAAGGTGAGAGGGAGCCGCCTCCACACACAGAGAAGGTGAGAGGGTGCCGCCGTCTCCACACACAGAGAACAGAGAAGGTGAGAGGGAGCCGCCTCCACACACAGAGAAGGTGAGAGGGAGCCGCCTCCACACACAGAGAAGGTGAGATGGTGCCGCAGCTTCTACGCACAGATAAGGTGAGAGGGACCGCCGCCTCCACACACAGGGAAGGTGAGAAGGGTACCGCCGCCTCCACACACAGAGAAGGTGAGAGGGAGCCGCCTCCACACAGAGAAGGTGTGGGAGCCGCCGCCTCCACACACAGAGAAGCAAAAGGGTGAGAGGGGCCGCCTCCACACACAGAGAAGGTGAGAGGGAGCCGCCTCCACACACAGAGAAGGTGAGAGGGGAGCCGCCTCCACACACAGAGAAGGTGAGAGGAGCCGCCTCCACACACAGAGAAGGTGAGAGGTGGATGTGCCGCCTCACACACAGAGAAGGTGAGAGGGTAGCCGCCTCCACACACAGAGAAGGTGAGAGGGAGCCGCCTCCACACACAGAGAAGGTGAGAGGGAGCCGCCTCCACACACAGAGAAGGTGAGAGGGAGCCGCCTCCACACACAGAGAAGGTGAGCGGGTACCACCGCCTCCACACACAGAGAAGGTGAGAGGGTGTCACCGCCTCCACACACAGAGAAGGTGAGGGGGAGCCGCCTCCACACACAGAGAAGGTGAGAGGGTGCCGCCTCCACACACAGAGAAGGTGAGAGGGAGCCGCCTCCACACACAGAAGGTGAGAGGGTGTCGCCGCCTCCGCACACAGAGAAGGTGAGTGGGGGCCTCCTCCACACACAGAGAAGGTGAGAGGGTGTCGCCGCCTCCGCACACAGAGAAGGTGAGTGGGTGTCGCCGTCTCCACACAGAGAAGGTGAGAGGGTGCCGCCGCCTCCACACACAGAGAAGGTGAGTGGGTGTCGCCGCCTCCACACACAGTCAGGGTGAGTGGGACGAGTGAGGTACTGGTCACAAGTGGCGGGAGTTGGGTGGACCGGGGCGGGGCTATTATCGCAGATGGGGAGCAGGTGTGGTGTGTCTGACACAAGTGATGGGGCGGATGGGATGCACCGGTTGCATATGGTGGTAATGCGCGTGCTCGGGAGCGGGTCTCCGGCGCAGACGGCGCAGTGCTGCAGACCAGCCGAGCAGCTCTTCAGGCGGTGGCCGACCGCTGACCTGGTGTGAACAATTGGTCCAGTGGGACGGTGAAGCTGTGCTGAGCGGCTGCCGAGACGACGCGTCACCGTCGCCACCTCTTCTCATCGCAGGTGAAATGTCAGATCAGGCCCGCGAGATGACGCCGGAGGAGATACTGGAGGCTGGCGGATGCCGCAAGACCAACAAACTGTACCGGAACGGGCAGACCTGGAATCTGCGCATCGCCACGATTGGCGTCATGCCGTGCGTGGTGTGCCGCTGCAGGGTGAGTGGAGCATATCGGCTGCAGCCAACGTGACACGTGCAGAATGGCGAAAGTACGTTAACTTGAAGCATGCAATGTCGGAATAGCTGTCACCCAGTAGTCGTGCGAGCTGCTTTCCCGTGCTGGACCTCGCTTAGAATCTAGACCCATCATATAATCAGTTTTCATCGCAAGCATATGTGGCTGGTGTCCGCGTCATTTCTAAGTGGCCGTTCGAATTTTCAGGACGGGCAGATGTCATGCGCCAAGACGCAGTGTCCTCCACTGAGCTGCGCCGGCACCGAGATACAGCCGGGCACATGCTGCCCGGTGTGCGTGCAGGACGACCACCGCAAGGGCCAGAAGGCGCGGCGGCGGCGCTACCATCGCCCCAGCCAGATTTGAACGGATAGGTGGCGCCACCAGCGTCAACGCGCCCGCCCAGTGCGGCGCTGCTAAGTACAAAGCCGAAACATTGCGTGCAATGTGGAATGGTGAGGAGCCGACCTCGGCGTTCGGGCCGATCGGCAGCTGCCGGGGGGGAGCGGTGGTCGTGAACTGGCACGCATCGCGCGCGCCGAGGCGGGCGCAGGCGGCGGCGGAGGCGGCGCCATCCGTACGCCGACGTTCCGGGCACCGGCGGCGGCAGTGTATTTATTCTCCATGTCGTTGTGCGCGGTTGTGCAGCACCATTTATATTGCGCATCGACTCTCCGCCGGCAGCGCGACGCGAACGCGCGCGTTGGCAGACACTCGCATAAACGGCGGCGTTCGCTCGCGGGCGCGCGCACGGAGCGCACGCGTCCGTGCGCACGCGCGTGCGGGAGGCGCACGCGCACGCACACACACACGGCCAGCCGCACACGGATACATGTACATAGTGCCATAGTTCTAAGTGTCATAGCGTATGCGCGGATCTGCTTCTGGGGCGAGCAGCGCACGAGTGGACGGGCGTGTGATGTGAGCGGGCGTGTGATGTGAGCGGGCGTGTGATGTGAGCGTCAGCGCGCCCCGTCCGCCCCCCGATGTGCTGCGCCAGCGAGACATGCAGAGCCACCTGGTGAGCCGCCCGGCAGGCTCGCCGGCTCGGCTGCGCCACGTCCGCCGCCATGTTTGTACGCTTATTGTCGGCACCGACGCAACGGCGCACGTCGGTGCCCGATTATTTTTGTAAAAGTGTACTATTTGCGTTTGTTGGGCGACCTTTTTGCGCGGGGGAAAGTGTGCGGGGCCTGAAGGGTGAGCATGTCCATTTAATGTGAGAGAGACGTGAGCGTCCCTGTCTGATGTGATGAAAGCGTGAACGTATCTCTCTCTGGTGTGGAATAAGCGTGGGCATGTCCTTTTGGTGCAGAAGTGTAGACACAGCCCCTCTGGTGTGAGAAGCGTGAGCGTCGCCCTCCGCTGTGAGATAAGCGTGGCTGTGTCCTTTTGGTATGGAGAAGCGCGAGGATGTCCCTCTGGTGTGAGAAAAGCATGAGCGCGTTCCCCTCTGGTGTCAGTGAGGTGTGAGCCTCTCCTGGTGTCAGGAGTGTGCAAGGTGCAAGGTGGGTGCAACCCTGGGTGCAAGGTGGGTGCAACCCTGCGGCGCAAGAAAAGCGTGAATACCCCTTCACTGTAAAATAATCACAAGCGTGATATTTCGGTATGGGAGAGGCGATCAACGGGAGTAGAGTGACGGAGCAGCGAGAGAGAGAGAGAGAGAGAGAGAGAGAGAGAGAGAGAGAGAGAGAGAGAGAGAGAGAGAGAGAGAGAGAGAGAGAGAGAGAGAGAGAGAGGAGAGACAGAAGAGAGAGAGAGAGAAAGAAAGAGAGCGAAGTATGTATGTGAAAGAAGGGGAGTGAAGACACCACCGCCTTCTCCTTCTTTAGGGCACGAGTGTGTGTGTGCGCGAGCATGATAATGAGTGTGTGCGTGTGTGACCGGATGCGGGTGAAGGTCGTCCACTGGGCTGGGGCGGGTTAGGCTAGTGGCGCAGTGCCGCCGCGCCGGTGAACAGCTGACTGCGCCTCGGGCCAAACGGCCGCCCACCGTAATCGCCTGGCGCCGCCCATGCGCTGCTGCTGTCTGCAATGCGCGCCCATGGAAGCATCGAGTCAGAAATATTTGTTCTCAGGGTCGACTGTTTATAGGTCCAGTAGCGAGGCGTCCGGCTGGCTCTGAGAGCGGTCCGAGTGCTGGCCGCCGCTAGCCGCTATGATGCATTATCGCGTCGGCCGAGGTTGTCGTCAGGCCATTAACCGATGAGTGGCGCGAGCCGTACGTCGCCGGACGCTGCCACGCGTTCGTGTGTTTTGGGGGGGGGGGAAGGCGGGGGGGTCCCGCGCACGGCGGGGCGGCGGACACGGCCGGGTGCCCGCGGTGTGAGGCGGCGGACACGGCCGGGTGCCCGCGGTGTGAGGCGGCGGACACGGCCGGGTGCCCGCGGCGGCGGTGGTGGTCGGGCCTGTGTCACCCGGCTGGTGCTCGGCTCGGTGTCGCGACGTGCCGCCGCAGTGTCGGCCCCTCACCGTCGCGGCGGCTGCAGCCCGGCAGCCGGTGCTGCAGACAGGACACGCCGTTGGCCGGCGCCGCCCGCACCCGTGCCGGCCGTGGGGTGTCGGGCAGGAACGACCCGAGCCCTGCAACTGCGCGCGTGGTGCGGCCGACTGGCGGGAGGCGAGGAGGCGCGGACGGGCCCGCAGGCGAGGCCGGTGAGGAGGGCGGACGGGCCCGCAGGCGAGGCCGGTGAGGAGGAGCGGACGGGCCCGCAGGCGAGGCTGGTGAGGAGCCCGCGGACGGGCCCGCAGGCGAGGCTGGTGGTCAGAAAACGCTGATGTCGCACGAGGCGAGGAGGCGCGAACGAAGCCGGGAGGCGCGGACGGGCCCGCAGGCGAGGCTGGTGATCAGAAGACGTTGATGTCGCACGAGGCGGGGAGACGCGGACGAAGCCGGGAGGCGCGGACGAAGCCGGGAGGCGCGGACGGGGCAGGGAGGCGGACGTTGTTCGGTGGCGGTCTCCCACTTGGGGACCGGCTGTGGTACGTTGTGATACGGGAGCCGAGGCGCTGCTACGCCCCACTGTAGTCCGTGTCGTGTAATATACAGCCGAGCAGTCTGGTCCGTGTGTTCTCGGCCGGCGGGAGTGCCGGCACGGTTCCGAGGCTGCTACCAAGATGAAGCCGGAGGTCTGGGACGACCGATCCTGCGAAGCCTGCGCACCTTCAGTCGTTTTTAGTGCAGCGAGATTGGACGACGGTAGAAATCACAAAAAGCAGGTATGCGGAGCCGGAGCCGGAGCCGCCAAAAAGCAAGGCGGCTCCGACTCCGAAAAGAGGTGTAAATTGAACAAAATTTGCAAACGTGAAATGAACGCATTATACCTAGTATGGTATGGTATGGTATGAAAACGCATTTTTAAATGCAAAAATGTTTAAATACGAGTAACATATAGAAATATCAAATAATGGTAGAATAACCAATAACCGTATTCTAGCCTCAGTAGTCAAGGCAATATTTCCATGTTTAGTTTAGCTAAGTTCATTGTTTCCATCATCAACGGGCTGCTGTACCTTATTAGAGATGATGTCGAACATTACAATTTACAACAATGGTGTTCCTTGGACCGTTCACGGCATGGGGAGTGTTTGTTGATTCGAGTCTCCCCTCTTCTGATTGCCCGAATACGGCACGAAGCGAGCGTCAGCTTATGAAGGCATAACACCGAAAAGTGATTTGGGCGGGGGTTGGTGTTTATTTAAGGATAGATACAGAGTTTATATGGGAAAGTTGCTTATAATTGTCTGAAGTTTGCGCCTCTGAGTGGTCGCGGCTAACTTTTTTACATCCCCCTAGCTCTTACTTAATGGATCGATCACGTTTGGGATATACGGAGCCGGAGCCGGAGCCGGAGCCGCCACGACATTTTACTCGGAGCCGGAGCCGGAGCCGGAGCCGGAGTCAGAGCCGAAGCCGTCCAAATCTTTCCCGGCTCCGCATCCCTGACAAAATAGCATATACCTTCCCACCAAAATATTTCGTTGGCAAATATCAACGAAATTTTAAATGTTCCATGTATATTTCACTGGTGCCTGTATACGGCCATACGTTAGTGCATCGGCCTCATTCCCATGCCAGAAATATAAATAGGCTTTTAAGAAACCACGAATGCAAGAAAAAAACGGATGGATCAGACGAAAAATAATAGCACACAGGCTCAGAGGTCATTTTTTCTGAAAGACATTAAAATAGCTTAAATATATCACACACACACACATATATATATATATATATATATATATATATATATATATAATCCGTTTCAACTTTCCCTCACAAAACTCTTACGGTAGTTCAGTTGACGGCTCGCAAGTCTGCTTGCACCACGATGTAAGAAACTCACCCAATCAGCGGATCAGGATCGGAATATATGACGCTTTCTAAGACACAAACGGGCACATCATTGGCCATCTGGCAAACGACGATCATCTGGTCCAAGTCGCGGTCAGATACCCGCCAGTTGAACTAGAGATGGGCAAAGTTGTCGCTTGTGAACGTAGGCTTAAAGTCAATTTTGGTGGTTTATGCTATTATTTATTTTTCCTTTATGAATTATCCAGAAGTTTAGTTAAATATAATATTTCCTATGTGAAGCAGATATCACCATTTTAACTACTATTCGTTGGTATGTTCTACTTTGTGTATGTTCTATGTTCATTAATTTATGGTGGGTGCTCTATCTCGGAGAACGAGTGGTCTGGCAACAGAGAAAATCCGCCGTGAAACCACCTCATGTGAATCACGAATGTGTATGTCCATTATTCGAGCTTCTCGTAGCAAGCTAGCCTGAAGCATGCATCGCATTGCAACCTCACTAATGGGTGTATGGTGTGCCCAAGTTTCCATGCTATAGCACTATGCGTGTTGAAGATGTCCCCCGTTGTAAATGTTCACCGATGTTCGTGAGAAGGAAGAATAATCAAGAACGTAGCTTATTTGCTGGCCAACGGCAGAATAAGTCTCATGAAGGATGATGGCCTCAGAAGGGATGAAGGATGCTGGAAAGGATGAGAAACAGGAAAGGCGGGTGATAAATGGTTGACTTTTTTGGGTCCGATGTGTGGCAGACCAAGATTGACAGGCTGGCAGACTGAGGCAAAGAAAACCGCAATAAATAAAAATACGTGGTATGATGTTCGTCTTCAGGGCCACATTCCAACACATAGGGTCATCAGTCACCTCAATCATCTCTATAGTACATCTCGCGCACTTTAGAATACTCGCCACTTGGAGCGAAAAGCTACAACTTCGTTATGTAGCACCCGGCTGAAACGGAATGTAAGTGCTCATTTTGTGGACCAACAATTATGTGCAAAATAGCTGACAGATGACAACAAATGACACATCATCAAGTCATAACGTGTTCAGACTCAAGAACCACAGGAGCCCATCCTGAGTTTAATTCGATGACTAGTTCTCCTCTTCCCACGTTTTCTGGTGGGTGAGAAATCCGGATAACCGCTGAGCTTCGATGCACCGCATCTCTTTGGTTAAATGCGCTCAAAGATTGGATAGAACTGAGGCTCTAGTTTGCTGTTCTTTTTGGCCATTTCCGTTTTCTTTGTATACGGATGTGTTCAGGGCTCTGGCCAATTTTTGTTAGTGCCTGGCGCATTTTTTGGCGATCCCGGCTCTTTTTTATGTTTTGCTGCTTTTTTTGTGCACGGACGATATTTTTGTTAGGTACCGGCGCGATTTCGCAGACCCCGAAGTGTTTATTTAATGCTCAAGCTTTTTGCTCCTTTTTAAAACCGTATCGATTTTTGAGGGCCCCAGCTGTTTTTGAGGAAACCATGCAGTTTCAAGGCCTCAGTGTGCTTTGAAGGCCCCATTATGTTAGTTAAGCTCGCGGTGTGTTTATTTAGGGCCACAACATATTTTTTTTATCGCCCCGCCGCTTTTCGCCGGAGAATGTACGATTTGGAGGGCCAGGTGTATATTCGTCATTCAGTTGTGCTCTTAGCATCCCTTGCATATATTTGAGGTTCTTCGCTCACATTTGTTTGTCCCCAGCGCGACATTGGGGGCTCCGGTATAATTTATCCGGTTCCCGTCGCGACTTTTCGGACCCAGGGGTGTCGTTCCGGGTGGATCGGATGCCAGTTTTCTTGGCTTCACACAATTTTTGGCTTAGCACGTAGGTCAGTAATTTTGGTGTTTAAGGGTTAACACGTGGGTCATACGCCTCGGTGGAGTTCACCCACCCTTGCGGCCATCGTGGGTGTGTCACGGCTGACGCCCGTTCAACCAATCACGTGAAGATGTTCTGTTGCCGCTGGCCAATCACGCCTGTCGCGGGGTGTCGCCCATGGCAGGGCGTGTGGGCCCGTCAGTAGCTGTCGAGCAGAGTTAAGAATAAGACTCGAACGCGAGCGGACGTTGTGACGAGGCTTGTCAATCGTGGTGCCCGCAGACGCTCTTATAAATTGCTGTCGGCATCTGTTATCTTTCGATCTCACCGCTGTCTGAGTCGTCGCTGAATTTGCGGAGTCGCCATCGCAAATATAGTGCGAAGTAACGCTGAATCCTTCCTTACACTTTTAGAGGGGATGGGCCCGTCGTGACGTTTGTCGGGTTCCCATGCGATTTATGAAGCCAAGCCGTGCTTATTTGGAGCCATCAACGTCAGTTGTTGGAATCCCGAGGGAAACGGGATCCAAAAAATTCCCCGACCAGATTTTTTTAGACTACCGTCGGGAATTTTGGGTCCATGATGCAATATTCCGCGGGCTCAGCGTGAGTTCACTGGGAACATTGCACCTGTTAATTGTTAATTTTGCATGGTCCAAATCAGTGGCGTAGCCAAGATTTGATCAAGTGGGGAGGGGAGCCAACACCTGAAGAGGGTTCCTTACCTGCCTAGGGCCCCTGTCCCACTTTTACGAACCACCTTGGATTTCGGTCACTTTAGTTTGAAATGGTACCTATTTTAATATTATAGACATCATGTATATATATATATATATATATATATATATATATATATATATATATATATATATATATATATAAATAGATTTGTCAGGCAATCATGGCTAGATACGTATGGAAATAAGGCACTCTGGAATAAGTAATGCGAGACCTGTAATCAAGGCCCAACAAGTCTCCAGACCGGTCAGGACCGAAATGAAAAAAAACGAACCATTTAGCTGCCAACAACACCGAAGAAAAGAAAACCCATCATGGAAAATAAAGGACATTAGCACATCTGTAATGAAGGCATGAATTGAGTCAGCTTGAGTTAAAATACGCGTGCTCGTCTCCATAGGTTCTTTTTGTTATCCGCTACGTTCAGACATAGTTCAAGAGGGGGGTATTCATGATAAGGGTGGGGCTCACATTGCTGCGCCTTTTCAGCACAGTCATGCTTTCTCAAAATGAGGCGTGAATGCCAGTGGGGAAAATAAGTGCAAGATTTTGGGAGGGGGAACGCCGGACAAGCAATGCCCAAAACACAGCATACTGCAAATTATTTGTTTCTTTCTTTTTGCTTAACCTTTGTCACCCGAGAAGGTTAAGTAACTGGCACCGCTGGGACAGCCGTCATGACAGCTATCCCCGGGCTGTCTGTTTCGTCATCGCTGGAACGACCGTAGCTGCTGCAGCAGCTGTGGTCAGGCCACTGTGACAGTTGTGGCCGCTTGGGCGGTCGTCACCGCTAGGACGGCTGTAGCCGCTGGGCTGGCCGTGGCCACAGGTGCGACTGCCGCCGCTGAGATGACGGTGGGTGACCTTCCCAATCCTTGTCAACATTGATGGCTATCAAGAATGTCTTATCTTTGATGCTGGTTATCAGTATTCATCGCACTCATCGCCAGTTCTCGAGAGCTATCTCAGTTCTCGGGTAACATCTTTGCATCCCAAGGGAGCGAGGCCGCTTAGGGAGCCCGATCCCTCAGGTGTCCTTTACAAAGTTCAGAAACATCCCAGTCAAGTCCTCTCTGGCTCTCAAAGGGACCTACTCATCCGTCAGGATCCCTCTTCAATTTGTATGGACCATTCAAAGTCCTCGACAAACCTGTTTAGCTTCCACGGGAATGATGTTGATCCGAGACAGGCTTCACAATTTCCAACAAGCATCGCTAGCTCTCTCTGAAATCTCCTAAGCTCTTATGTGGCTCTGTTCATTCCTCAGTGTTCCTCCCAAGCCTCAGGGGAACCACAGCCCGGTCCGATGTATCTCTCAGGGGACCTCCCCAGTCATCGGTAGTCTTTCGAGTTTCAAGAACCTTCTAGCTCTGAGGATGACGCTCGGTTCCCCATGTATCAGGAGATCTTCTTTATCCATTAAGGGCCACTCTCGACATCAGAAGAATCCCAGTCCGGTCCTCTCAGAGCCTCAATGAGATCCTCTTCATTCCTCGGAGCCCCTTCCTGCATTCGGGGGCCCATCACAGTCCTCGCTATTCATGTCTGGCTGTCACCTTGGGGGAATTTCAGATCTGGGCTGAGCCCTCACTCGTCCTCTTCAGCTCTTATGCCCTGTTCATCCCTCAGTGTCCCTTTCAAACCAAAAAAGCTTACTAGCCTTCCTCAGGCGCCCTGTCGATTCCTCAGCTGTTGGGGGTCAATTCCAGCTGAGACTGCTCTTTCCAGCTGGCATGGACATGCGAACTATCGGATGGACCCTCTCTTGTCTTCCTGGCCCTTCCCAGCCCTCGGGGTGGATGTCTTCAGGTCTTAGGGGCCCTGTTTACGCAAGCTGTTAGATGCATTAAAACAAAGTTCCTCTTTTATATATCTGCCCCTCAGACCGGTCAGCTGGGTGGCCACATCGGACACGCGAGGAGGGCAGGTGCCCCCAGTGGCGTACCGGAGGGGGGCCAGGGAGCCCGGGCCCCCATGAGACCAAAGTGCTCTTTTGGTCAAAAGTGCCCCTTTGACCGAAAAGTGCCCTCTTAGCTGGAATGTTCCAAATTTAGTTAAAAAATCACCTGCCTTATGTGCCCCGCCTGTGCCAAAGGTGCCGTTTGGGCCCCAAACTGCCCTTTTGGCATAAAAATGACATTCCCCTGTGCGATTTCCTGTCCTATGCGGCATGGAAAATGCACGCCCCCACCCCCCATCCCTCGGTCAACAAACCTTCCAGTGTGCCCCGGGCCGCAAAGTGCCCTTTTGGAGCCGCCCAAGTGCCCTTTTCGGTCCCCCCCCCCCCTCCATGGAAAAATCCTGGGTGCGCGCCTGGGTGCCCCTTCACTTCTTGAAAATGTCACTGTTTTTTACAGCATGGGCCTCTCCATGCGCTTAGAAGCTCTTTACGTACCATTGGGAACCCTCCGCTTCCAACCGAATCGTCCTGGTATTTCGCGGACCTCTTCATCGGCCTGAGGCCCACTGTCAGCTCTGAGCCCCCTCCATCAGCGTGAGCCAAAGCCGACCCAGCGGCTCTACACTTCTGGCCCGAAGCCGTCATCCGTCGATTTGAAGACTCTCTTTCACGACTCAGGACACTCCGTCCGGCCGGAGTCCCCTCTTCAAAAGATGTTTTTTTATATCATGCAAGGGGCCCCTACGGTTTCGGCAACTTCCTCGAATCCGGATACCCAGGCAGTTGCACCACTTCCCCTCTCCTCCTCTGTTCCCCGCTGAACATGCTTTTTCTCGAGCCAGGATATCCGGATCCGCCAAGTGCCTAGCCAAATTTTAAATCTAATTATCTTCTCTAACTGACCCTCCCAGCAATCATCTTCATAAAGGGCCACCTCGGTGTGAACTTTAGGACGCCTATCAAGTCCAAAGCGCCCTGGCCGCTAAGGGCGAGGAAGCTGTTGTTTGCTGGGATGCGCCGCCTGACCTTCCACTCGACACCCACCCAGTACTCCCGAGGCGGCGGCGCTGAGTGCGCGCCTGGCCCGACGTGAGGCAGCTCGTGGCCTCCGCGACACGTCACGTCGGCCCGATGACGTCACGGCGAGCTTCGGCCGTCGGCGGCCGCCGATTGGTCGGCGCTGGCGACGTTTGCAGCCGATTGGCCGACACGGAAGGTGTGTGGCCGCGTACAACTGCGCCGCCTGTTGGCGCCGCGGCAGGACCGCACTGATCCAGCTGCCGCGCTGGGAACTGGCTTCGGGTCATGTCGTCGCTATCGGTGAGTGCAATGTTTACGTCTGTTCTGTGTCGCCCGCACCCAGGGCAGGACTGCTCGTCCCCATGCCCAACGCAGGACTGCTCGTCCCCAGGCTGAGGGCCGGACTGATCTTCCCTAGACTCAAGACCGGACTGCTCGTCTCGGGTGACTGATCCTTGGACTCAAGACTTCGTCCCCAGACTCAAGACCGGACTGCTCGTCCCCGGACCCAGGGTCGAACTGTTCGTCCTTGGACTCAGGGAAGGACTGTTCGTCCCCAGACTCAAGACCGGACTGCTCGTCCCCGGACCCAGGGTCGAACTGTTCGTCCTTGGACTCGGGGAAAGATTTGACTCGTCCCCATACCCAGGGCCGGACTGCTGGCTCCCAAGCTCAAGGACGGACTGCTCGTCCCCAGACGCAAGGCAGGACTGCTCGTCCGCACACTGAGGGCCGGCCTGTTCGTCCTTGGACTCGGGGAAAGAATGACCGTCCCCAGACTCAGGGCCGGGCTGTATGCTATCGGGCTCGGCACCATTTCTGCCGTGGATCGTTCACATTGCAGAATCAGACCGGACCGGACGAGGGCACCGACTGGCTGCATTGCCGTAAACGTGGCGGCGCATCTGTGGCCTTGGCGCCGATTCACTCCAATGTCCTGGCTCTGTAGAAGGCTGCTTGCAGCAGCAGTCACATGAAGCTAATTAATATGGGTTGGTTGGTAATCCGTGCGCTATCACGTGCCGACAGTTCATGACGTTGGCTTTGCATATGCATAAGCGATTCGCTCATCGGACGTAGACGCCCAAGGCATGACCAGCACTCGTCCCTTCAACCTCCTAAGAGCACCCTCAGAGTCTCCTTGGCACTTCCTTATGATGTTCTTGAGGCGCTTCAGCGACGCCATGGGCAGTCTGTAGGCGTCCAAAGGAGGCTCAAAGACGGCCTCAGGACGTCCTAGGTCGTTTTAAAGGCGCCATGCAAACGGCATAGTAATGCCGCCACTTGTGCCCACTTTGGAACGTGGCGCCGCTGGTCGGCTGGTTGGTTAGGCTAGGTTAGGTTAGGCTAAGTTAGGTTAGGTTAGGTCAGATTAGGTTAGGTTAGGTTAGGTTAGGCTAGATTAGGTTAGGCTAAATGGGCTTCAGGGCGGACCGATCATGGTGATCACATGGCGCCTTTGGCGCCCCTTTCCATGTGGCGCCCCTACCAACACGTCCCACGCACTTTCTGGCTCGCACTCTTCCATGGCATTGAAGTCTCAATAGGAAGGGTAAACGTTCCGCAGTGATGATGCAAATGGCATAAGAAGGTGTAAAAAGCACAGCACTGAAACCAAATAAATTGCAGCAACGCACGTACAGAACCACTCGGTAGAGCTCTCACCTTGAAAGCACGAAATGATTTTGTGCGTGACATAATGTGATGTGATCCCAGACATTTGTATTTCTGTTTTACGTCCCGATGTAGATTACACAGAACCAGGAGTCACTTTTTACGCGAAGGCGGGCCACTGGCTCCCTCAATCATTAATTTGGCCCCCTCAATGAAGCTGGAACTTAACCATCGGGCATATCGGCGTACATGGGATATAAATGACTTTCGGGGTAGCTTTGGCCATCAAAAAGGTAATTTGCCTTCCCCCAAGTATTGCCAGAAAGTGACACATATCAGAACAATTCGTTTTTGGTACGCAAATGGAAAATTGTCTGGCTTTTTGTCTCAGTCTTAATTTTGCGATTCACACGTTTGATGGCACTAGAAATGTCCCATTCAATGGGGATTCATGTAAGGGATACCGATGTTCACGAATATGAACCATCGTGTGACTGAACAATAATTCCGATTGGTAGATTTTGATCGTACTAATTGTCACCTCTAAGTCGTGCTGTGTTGTTTGCGTTCATTTGTACAGGTTTTGAGCGAGGATGCAAGTAGTCTTTTTAACAACCAACAAATCTAAAACAAAACAAAAAACAAAAAACTCTTTAACACCTCTGTCCACACTTTACAAAAAATAATATCCTTGTGGATGTCCGTTAAATTAGCAGCAGCCACCGCAGAAGGCTCCAGTAGACGGCTCCAGTAGACGGCTCCAGTAGACGGCTCCAGTAGACGGCTCCAGTAGACGGCTCCAGTAGACGGCTCCAGTAGACGGCTCCAGTAGACGGCTCCAGTAGACGGCTCCAGTAGACGGCTCCAGTAGACTGCTCCAGTAGACGGCTCAGTAGGGCTCCAGTAGACGGCTCCAGTAGACGGCTCCAGTAGACGGCTAGACGGCTCCAGTAGACGGCTCCAGTAGACGGCTCCAGTAGACGGCTCCAGTAGACGGCTCCAGTAGACGGCTCCAGTAGACGGCTCCAGTAGACGGCTCCAGTAGACGGCTCCAGTAGACGGCTCCAGTAGACGGCTCCAGTAGACGGCTCCAGTAGACGGCTCCAGTAGACGGCTCCAGTAGACGGCTCCAGTAGACGGCTCCAGTAGACGGCTCCAGTAGACGGCTCCAGTAGACGGCTCCAGTAGACGGCTCCAGTAGACGGCTCCAGTAGACGGCTCCAGTAGACGGCTCCAGTAGACGGCTCCAGTAGACGGCTCCAGTAGACGGCTGCAGTAGACGGCTGCAGTAGACGGCTCCAGTAGACGGCTCCAGTAGACGGCTCCAGTAGACGGCTCCAGTAGACGGCTCCAGTAGACGGCTCCAGTAGACGGCTCCAGTAGACGGCTCCAGTAGACGGCTCCAGTAGACAGCTCCAGTAGACTGCTCCAGTAGACGGCTCCAGTAGACGGCTCCAGTAGACGGCTCAGTAGACGGCTCCAGTAGACGGCTCCAGTAGACGGCTCTAGTAGACGGCTCCAGTAGACGGCTCCAGTAGACGGCTCTAGTAGACGGCTCCAGTAGACGGTCCAGTAGACGGCTCTAGTAGACGGCTCCAGTAGACGGCTCCAGTAGACGGCTCCAGTAGACGGCTCCAGTAGACAGCTCTAATATACTGCTCTAGTAGAAGGCTCCAGTAGACGGCTCCAGTAGACGGCTCCAGTAGACGGCTCCAGTAGACGGCTCCAGTAGACGGCTCCAGTAGACGGCTCCAGTAGACGGCTCCAGTAGACGGCTCCAGTAGAGAGCAACGTTATGAACTAACTTGGCATGTGGGATATGTATGCAGCTGTACATGAATCCGCGACTTGTTTTCCTCAAATGAAGCTGAAGTTGACCTGAAGGTCACGAAAAAAGCGTGAAGTTAGCAACAGGCACAGCAACAACCGCAGCAACAGCCACAGCAACAGCCACAGCACCAGCCACAGCACCAGCCACAGCACCAGCCACAGCAACAGCCACAGCAACAGCCACAGCAACAGCCACAGCAACAGCCACAGCAACAGCTACAGCAGACGCCTCCAGTGGACGTTCTACGTCCCTCCCGACGGCATCCCTACCACCAGGCTGCCGAGCGCTCTGGCCCGACATCTCCCGGGCAGAGGTGTGCTACTGTAGCCTTCCCAATCACCTACCCTCCCCCACACACATACCAGCTATGCGGCATGACTGCTTCGGTGGGTGCCATGACTCATACACAGATACGCTGCTTGCAGAACATACTTCCGCATGGTGATTCTCTTGCTACGCCAAGCTGGTCGTATGCGGGGTGGGTGGGGCACCGTCCATGGCCATCTGTCAGAGGCGTCTGCTGTGCCTGTTGCTAACGTCACGGACGTCATAGGCCATCTGGCGGAGGCTGCTGTGGCTGTTAGTAATTTATCGGACGACCCTTGGTGCAAGTTGTACCGTGCGGTAAAAGGTCCGACCCTCCTCAGTCAGTGCTTTCCTGATGTGGCGCTCCAAATGCATTCGACTCGCAAAGGTCACCTGCAAAACGAATACTGACACCTGTCGTGGGTGTCAACTCTTCTCGGATACCCCCCCCCCACCACCACCACCACCAGCACCACCACCACCACACACATGACCAGCTTGGCGTAGCAAAAGAATACCCAATGTTGCGAGTCATGACGCCAACTGGAGCGGAGCAGTCATGCTGGATAACTGGTTGGTGGTAGTGAGGAGGGGGGAGGGTAGGCAACTGGGAAGGCTACATCAGCACAGCTCTGGCCAGGGGAGGTCAGCCCAGAGCGTCCGACGGCCTGGCGGTAGGGATGCCGCCGGCGGCCTGGTGGTAGGGATGCCGCCGGTAGTCTGGCGGTAGGGATGTTGTCGGTAGTATGGCGGTTGGGATGCTGTCGGTAGTATGGCGGTAGGGATGTTGTCGGTAGTATGGCGGTAGGGATGTTGTCGGTAGTATGGCGGTAGGGATGTGGTCGGTAGTATGGCGGTAGGGATGTGGTCGGTAGTATGGCGGTAGGGATGTGGTCGGTAGTGTGGCGGTAGGGATGTTGTCGGTAGTATGGCGGTAGGGATGTTGTCGGTAGTGTGGCGGTAGGGATGTTGTCGGTAGTATGGCGGTAGGGATGTTGTCGGTAGTATGGCGGTAGGGATGTTGTCGGTAGTATGGCGGTAGGGATGTTGTCGGTAGTATGGCGGTAGGGATGTTGTCGGTAGTATGGCGGTAGGGATGTGGTCGGTAGTGTGGCGGTAGGGATGTTGTCGGTAGTATGGCGGTAGGGATGTTGTCGGTAGTATGGCGGTAGGGATGTGGTCGGTAGTGTGGCGGTAGGGATGTGGTCGGTAGTGTGGCGGTAGGGATGTGGTCGGTAGTGTGGGGGTAGGGATGTGGTCGGTAGTGTGGTCGGTAGGGATTGTCGGAGTGCGGTAGGGATGGTCGGTAGTGTGGCGGTAGGGATGTGGGTCGGTAGTGTGGCGGTAGGAGTTGGCGTAGTGGTCGGTAGTATGGCGGTAGGGATGTTGTCGGTAGTATGGCAGTAGGGATGTTGTGGTAGTGTGGCGGTAGGGATGTGGTCGGTAGTATGGCGGTAGGGATGTGGTCGGGTAGGATGTGTCGGTAGTGTGGGGTATTATGGCGGTAGGGATGTTGTCGGTAGAATGACGGTAGGGATGTTGTCGGTAGTGTGGCGGTAGGGATGTTGGTCGGTAGTGTGGCGGTAGGGATGTGGTTGGTAGTATGGCGTAGGGATGTGGTCGGTAGTATGGCGGTAGGGGATGTTGTCGGTAGTATGGCGGTAGGGATGTTGTCGGTAGTGTGGCGGTAGGGATGTTGTCGGTAGTATGGCGTAGGGATGTTGTCGTAATGGCGGTAGGGATGTGGTCGGTAGTGTGGCGGTAGGGATGTGGTCGGTAGTGTGGCGGTAGGGATGTGGTCAGTAGTGTGGCGGTAGGGATGTGGTCGGTAGTATGGCGGTAGGGATGTTGTCGGTAGTATGCGTAGATGGTGTATGGCGGTAGGGATGTGGTCGGTAGTATGGCGGTAGGGATGTGGTCGGTATGCGGTAGGATGGCGGTAGGGATGTTGTCGGTAGTGTGGCGGTAGGGATGTGGTCGGTAGTATGGCGGTATGGATGTGGTCGGTAGTATGGCGGTAGGGATGTGGTCGGTAGTATGGCGGTAGGGATGTTGTCGGTAGTATGCCGGTAGGGATGTGGTCGGTAGTATGCCGGCAGGGATGTGGTCGGTAGTATGACGGTAGGGCTGCCTCAGTCAGGCTGGTGGAATATCTAGGATCCACAGGCTGGCGATAGTGTGTTCTGACATTCGCAAACATTATCAGAGTATTGAGAGGTGCTCGAATTTGCGCTTTATGATGGAAATAATCTTTGTGGCCTAATCCTTGCAATTTCGTCAGTGCCGTAACCATCTAAGTTTTCTCGTGTAAAAACATCTCATTTTGCCATTTTTGCGAACTTGTGGGAACATTTCGTGTAATTGTTGTGCCGCTATTGCTTCCATGCTTCATCTGCACCCACACAAGAAACATAAACGTTCTGCGTGGGAGCCCCGCTACTGATAAGCGAGTTAGTCTATTATAGCGGGTCAACTGGTGACTTCAGATCAGGCCAAGCACACAGGCATGTTTATTTTCCACAATCTCCAACAGCATATTGTGCCCTTTACAGGAGAAGTCAGTAGCTAAAAACGTACACAGAACAGGTGAATAGTTTTCAGTTCAAACAGGCAAACGGCTGTCAGAACTCGTCGATGTCCGATGGCTCCGCGTCTCAGGTGTGAGCGTGTGACGCAGCACAGTATCTCACCACCTGTGTCTTAAATGCATTCAGCGAGTCTGTGAAGATTTCCGCACTCGGTGTCATCGCTAAAAATGCGTTCGCTACTCTCAATAATCTGTTAAACAAGCCACACCTAATGGTTTCTACACGTGCATACGGTACATGGAATAAAACAGGTTGCCTATTTTCCTGACTGGGAGTAATTCCAAGGGAGATTATTCTAACCACCGAACATCGTTCAGGATAGAGCTTCAGAAAGGACATCTTGGGCACTCTTCGCTGGCATCTAGCTGTGACAGAAAAAAGCTCAACTATTTCGGCCAGCCACTTTTGATAGTAAATCTGATTAAAGTTTGGTGGTAAATGACGTTTGATCTACAACTTGGGAAGGGGATTGTGATTTTTGCACCCAAGATTTTCGGGAATGCTTGCTATTTGTTTATTAGGGCAGCACAAGTCGCTGCTGGTGTTGTTCAAAGAATAACACAACATGTCTACCGAATAAGTCATTTATATTCTTCGACCTTCGATTCATGGCGAGACTGTTTTTCAATTCGACCCCACAAACGATTTGAGCGAGTTTCTGGATATACCAGTGATTATGTTTCAAACCTCAGAATCTATTCAGATACAGCGCTATAAATGTATCATATGTGGCAGAGAATCGATTGAGTCGGAACAATTGGACAGGCGTGCTTGCAGCAAATAAATTAGTTCGTGTCAGATAGCTCATGAAACTCGTATTCTGATTACACGTAACGAGAGAACAAGAAAGGGTACAGGGTTCTAACATGAGGCAGAACATATGCAAAGACTTGAAGAAATCAATTTTGAACAAGAGTAAAGGGAAGTAAGGAGAGCTAAAATGAATTGTGATAAAATGAATGGTTCCTGATGGCTTGATTTGTCGGTAGTATGGCATATGCCTATCTGAATACGTAGTCACGCCAATTAAGGATTTTGGTTGCTCCTGTGCATCATGTTTCAATGCGTGATGTGCATTGTAAAGCTTAGGACTTGAATGGCTTTCAGACGTATAATAGACTATATTCCTACACTGGCATACTCTAGCATTACAGATACTCACGTACACGTTTTTCAAATTTAGACATTTGAATGCAAAATCAACTTGAGGCTAAAAACTTATAACAATGTGTTGCAACATTCAAAGTCGAAAAACATTTTCAGATGCTCTAAGTTACGTAATGACCTACCGCAGAATCACAAAATAAGTGAGGATGTGAAGCTTCATTTGAAAAGGGGTTTAGTGTAGCTTACCAGGAGCCGATCTGTATATTTTATCGCCAATTCAATATTTCACATTGGTTATGTTTTCGAGTCTCGATGTTTTTCAGCGACGTATTTGCTTCACGTATTACTTGCAGGGAGGAAAATGCGTATCATGCGTCTTCATATTTTTTCACCGTCAGTTCCTCCGGGGTGAGATGTGATGTGATTAAATACAATATATTATGGCACCTCTTCATGGCGTGCTTTTTACCATGTCACATATAACTTCACTTCGACGATAACGTTGGTGGATTAGCGAGTTAGTATAAATTTGGCATTTGTTCGGAACTGCTTTCGAGGTGCTGATTTCAGGTGCGACCAAGGTATAGCTCCACCAAGTGCATAGCGTCTTTGACCAAGTCAGAGCATTCATCCCACCCGGTGCAATTGCAAGCTGGATTGCGTTATGCCTTTAGTGCTTGACTACTTCATGTTAATTATTACTATCGGAATACATGTGTCGTTTTTTACTGGGTGGTTCACGACGCACTTTACGCACATTCATGGCTAACGGCGCCGCCCACATTGTTTCGCTGGTGTGCCGCGGGATTTGGAAATGTTCTGAGCGGCGCCAGTGTCGAACCCGGGACCTTTGGTACCCATAGCCCGACACCTTAACCGCTCGGCCACCCCCACCCGGAATGTATGTGTTCCGCATTTTCAGAGTGAAAACAGTTTCGATTTTCGGGTGAACAACGCGTCGGCTGTCGCCTGGTGGCTAAACCGTAGTCACCACGTGCGGCGAACAGTCCGCGCAGCGCGCCATGTTCGGCCCAATCAATCGTGCCGCGGAGAGGGCGAGAGATTGGGCTGCACAACGGCGCTACCCTGCAATATCAAACCAACTATAAATCTATATAATTGCTAGGGGCGGGGATGGCCGAGTGGTTAAGGTGTCAGGCTATGGGTACCAAAGGTCCCGGGTTCGACTCTAGCGCCACTCAGGACATTTCCCAATCCCGCGGCCCACCAGCGAAACAGTGTGGGCGGCGCCATTAGCCATGAATGTGCATAAAGTGTGTCGTGAACCAACCAATAAACAAAAAAACTATATAATCGCTATAGAATCAACAGTCGGTGTGAGGAAAGGGAAGAGCCACTCCGTGCTCAGTGGAGGTGTCGGAGCCAAGGACAAAGCTGGCAGCCCGCTTTTCTCGTGCCTGATTGAAGTGTTCCACCATATATGAGCTTACTTTATTCTGGAAAATCAAAGCCGCAACAGCACGCTGTTCTAAAAAGTGCACATTCGCGTCGGTTGCAAATTCCTTGCAGGAGTTCTTTACAGGGACAATCTTACATGCTACTTGCAGTTCCGATGGAGCTTTAAGATGTTGAGCGGAGAGCATAGGTGGCATGCATGAACATTCGTGCATGTTTCTTGGGTAATCGTCACGGTAATGACTACCAGAAAATCGTAGAGGAACCACTGAAGTGCAGGTTGTGGCTTCGGGCGGGTGTGTGGAGCCTTTCTGCTAAGAGTCGTGACGCTTAGGTTAGAAGGTCTTGATATAATTTGATGTTAACCCATATTGCAATCACATCATGGGTGGATACAGGGGAGGGCCTTAGGAGCATGTACCAGCCTCCATGGAGAGGTGGTGTCCCCCCCCCCCCTGCCGGAGAAGACACGCCTTAAGGATCATGAGGTGATATTTTGGATCTCATGATCAGCGAGTTTTTCAGCCGAAAACATCCTCTTCACGTAAAATTGGCGCCCCTTTGAGACAAAAATGTCGAGACCCTTTTCCCCTATGAGACCCTTTGCGAAGCGTGCTTCCGTATGTTTGAGTGCACCCCACCCCCCGTCAGCTCTGAACGGATTGCGTTCGCCAAAGGCGCCCTTCCTGAGGAAGTCCCTCCTCGATGAGCATTCCGGGGTTCTCCTCGACGTGCCTCTGGTTTACATGCGATGTAAGCCCGTGTGTGTGGAGACATGATCTAGACAGGTGCAAGACGGGGTGGAATCGCCGAACGCGCCACCATCTAGTGTCGGTCCCAGGGAGTCAGCTGGCAGCTGGCTCACCGAGGAGGTCGTTCGATGTTGGCTAATGTACTCATCAGCCAACGCCATGGCTGCTGAATCTATGCCAAGGTCATGCTGCACCAATTCCCATACACGGACAGAAAATGGTGCAGCGCAATATCAGCTGGCTGCGCATTAATGCATGTCATGGGCTGGGCATGCTTGCTTTCCCACAACGTGCTGATATTAACTGGGGTTGAAACTAATCAGATTGAAGAACACTGGGCCTGTTTTACAACCACAAGAATAAATAGCGACGTATTGTTCAGGCCAATTCTGTTCTGGCACCCAGTGCCACTCATGTTATTGTTTTCTTATGGTAGTAAAACGTGTTCTCGCCCTTCTATTGTCCCCCCCCCAAGCGCGCGTGATAATGGAAGAGTGGTGATGGGGAGGGGGCTACCCAATGTCTTCTTGGACAACAGAACGTGCTTTCTGCAAATTTTCCGGTCATGGAAAAAAGGTGGTGAGGAAAAGACGTCCACCTAGAAAAGCTGCCACCGTCCCTGGATCGCAGCTGGCGCGCGCCCGGTTTGTTTACGTGAGCGGGCTGGCGAGTGGTCGCCGTGCAGTCGGCCACACAGCCGGCGCGCTCGCAGCACGGCGCGTGACCTCGCCCGCCGTGCACCTCCGGAGCCGGGCGGCGGCGCGGTCGCGATGGTCAGATAGCCAGCCGACCGGCTACGGCGACGCCGCGCCGGCCGCCAGACGGGTGGCGCCGCCAGGCGGCCGGCGAGGAAGACGCTCGGTGTGTCGGAGTCGCCCGGCGGCGGCCCGGGCCGGCAGCTGGATGTCGTGTCGCACGCCTGAGCCGCTGCAGCAGCGCCGAGTTCGCCGCGCAACTGGCGCGGCCGGGCGGGCTCGCGGGCAACGACGGCCGGGTCGGGATGGCGGGGCGGTCTGGGCCGTCGGCTCCACCTTGGACGTCCGAGAGAGCATCCAACTCAAGGCCTGTTTACACGTGGTGGCAATCCGGTAAAATCTGTTCTCGGCAGACCTCGGCGACCTCGGCGACGTCGGCAGAAGGTTGCAGCCGGCGGAAGATTCTGACGTCACGCTGTAGGGTGGGGTGATTTTTTAGGCGTGCCGGACCATATAAGGTCATTCGCGCCGCCTTTAAAGCGAGTACGCTACATGCCTGTGTTAAAGCGAGTGATTGCATGCAAAGCACAGGCAAGTGTACGTTAAGGGAGTTTTACGTTATAGCTTATATGTTTTAGGTGCTGAAGGCGGGCCGGGGTGAGGAACATCTCCCTGATGTATAAATGGTTTTAGTTTTACGTTACTCCTCCAGAAAATAATTTGTAGTTGGGGTTGATGGGAGGGAGTTGATAGTGATGAGAAGTTGATTTTCCCAGGGTGCTAGCCTACTCTACTCGAAGAGCATCAGGGGATTTTTACCGTGCGAACAACGAGGTAGTTGTCCACACCGCCTATCACGCCGGCCGCCGCGTGTTGGTTGTTGGTAGAGGATTAGTCTAAGCATGCCGTGCAGAGTTTCCAGTTGGGTTAGTACGGTGTCTTGTAATCCGGCTCATCTACGTCCGCTGTTCCTCTCGTTAGCCGGTCTACGTTGTGAGTTCCAAGGTGAATGGGCTCATCTACGTCCGATGGCTCCTCTGGGTAGTCGTTTTGCGCTACGCTAATGTATTCCTACAGCAATTCGGCTCTTCTACGTCCAACAGCACCGCTAGCCAACCATTTATTTCTAACTGGACAGCAAATTGGCTTATGTACGTCCGACGCCATTAGGGGATGGCTATTTACGCGTTTCCTACAATTGTTTCGCGGGCATGTTTGGAGCTGAAGTGGTTGTTGGTGGTGTGGTGTCTACACTGTTTCTGCTAGTTTTGTGACGTACAGATATTCAAGTAGCAATTGAAGGAGTTCCAGATGCTTGTCACCCCAGAAGCGAACTAGGCGATGCCTTTCTGTTTGGCTGTAGGCCTTAAGTGGTTGTCTGAGTGTTAAGGCTACTTCAGCCTAGCAGAATGTGACCTATGCTTAATGCGGTGTTGCAGGTGTCGCAGTGAGGCATTGCATAATGGTGACCTTCTCGTGTTAGTTTTGTGCAAACAGTTCTTTATCTATTGAGGATGACCTCTCTTTCACGATGATATTGATTTGATGTGTTCCATGTGCCTGCCGTTGGTTTGATGTCGTGGGTGCGGTTAGATTTCGGCTGTGTTGAATTGTGTTGTGTCCATGTGCTCTGGTGATGTTGGCGAATGTGGCGTTGCAGGAGTACTTTGCAATCACCTACCGAATACTCCATACTGGGGTAGGTGTTCAGTGCTAAGGCTTCCTTTGCGAGCCGGTCTGCTCGTTCGTTGCCTGGGATGTTGGCGTGGCCCGGAATCCAGAGGAAGGACAAGTTCATGTTTACGTTATGGGCTATTATTGGTTGGATTTTTTTTTGTTGGCTGGCTCTTTTTGTATATTTGATACCCTCCTTCATTCCTATCTAATTCACGCTCCCTGATTTCCTCACCCACCACCCCCTCACCACGCCCTCACCGGTCCCCCATGTCTATCACTCGTCCCCTCCCTCATCAACTCGCCCTCTGCCACCACGTCCGTGATCCACGTCTGTGACTGTGCTGACGGCCTATGGTCTCCAGGTGATCCACGTCTGTGACTGTGCTGACGGCCTGTGGTCTCCGGGTGATCCACGTCTGTGACTGTGCTGACGGCCTGTGGTCTCCGGGTGATCCACGTCTGTGACTGTGCTGACGGCCTATGGTCTCCGGGTGATCCACGTCTGTGACTGTGCTGACGGCCTGTGGTCTCCGGGTGATCCACGTCTGTGACTGTGCTGACGGCCTATGGTCTCCGGGTGATCCACGTCTGTGACTGTGCTGACGGCCTGTGGTCTCCGGGTGATCCACGTCTGTGACTGTGCTGACGGCCTGCGGTCTCCGGGTGATCCACTTGGTAGCTGTGAGTGCGACGGGGCTGACGGCCTGTGGTCTCCGGTGATCCACGTCTGTGACTGTGCTGACGGCCTGTGGTCTCCGGATGATCCACGTCTTGACGCTGACGGCCTGCCTGTCGTTGTGCTTGTGACGGCCTATGGTCTCCGGGTGATCCACGTCTGTGACTGTGCTGACGGCCTGTGGTCTCCGGGTGATCCACGCCTGTGACTGTGCTGACGGCCTGCGGTCTGCTTGGTCTCCGGGTGATCCACGTCTGTGACTGTGCTGACGGCCTGTGGTCTCCGGGTGATCCACGTCTGTGACTGTACTGACGACCTATGGTCTCCGGGTGATCCACGTCTGTGACTGTGCTGACGGCCTGTGGTCTCCGGGTGATCCACGTCTGTGACTGTGCTGACGGCCTGTGGTCTCCGGGTGATCCACGTCTGTGACTGTGCTGACGGCCTATGGTCTCCGGCGTCAGCCAGCGACACCTGTCGCCAACCTCAGTCATCACCACCTGGCCGACTGCCGCGACCCTGGCGGCTGCGGCCGACACTAGCGGCACTCCGGCGATGATTGTCGTCATTGCCGCAGCGCACGAAAAAAGTGGCCGGTTTGCAACGTAGCTGCCAGTCGGTCGGTCACGACCAGTTTGCTGGGCTGACCGAGCCAACTGAGGTCCCGCGGGTACTGCGAGGTCCCGCGGGTACTGCGAGGTCTCGGCCACGGACAGCTGTGGTCCCATCTGTACTGCGAGGTCTCGGCCAAGGACAGCTGTGGTCCCATCTGTACGCGGGTCTACTGCGAGGTGGGCCACGGACAGCTGTGGTCCATCTGTACTGCGGGGTCCCGCCTGTACTGCGAGGTCCCGCGGGTACTGCGAGGTCTCGGCCACGGACAGCTGTGGTCCCATCTGTACTGCGGGGTCCCGCTTGTACTGCGAGGTCCCGCGGGTACTGCGAGGTCTCGGCCACGGACAGCTGTGGTCCCATCTGTACTGCGGGGTCCCGCCTGTACTGCGAGGTCCCGCGGGTGCCGCGAGGTCTCGGCCACGGACGGCTGCGGTTCCATCGAAGCGGAGAGATCTCGGCCAAGGACGGCTGCACCCTCCCGCGAATTACGACCTATTCTGCGCAGTTCTCCAAAGCCCGACAGATGTCGGTGGCGGTCTGTAGAGCGAGGTTCGGAACCTCCAGCGTGCGGCACCTGGCTCCTTCATCCTGCGTTTTCATCCTGTGACGATGTAACCGAAAAGCCGTTCATCAACACAGTCGGTACGGAAATGGAAGTCCGACGAAATTTCCACCAAAGAACATGGCAGCACCTCAGCGCTGTACCGACAGACGAGACGACGAGTGTTCTGACGATTAGTTCGACGAGTAGTTTGAGCCAAGCTCTGGTGTCAAATCTAATTCGCGGAAGTCAGTATTGCTTGATAAGTTCGCTTGTTCAGTGTTGCAGATGGTAACGCTAAACAGATCACACCTGCTATGTGCGGTCCCCATGATGATGTTTTGCCTAGGGATGAATTCGAGGCACTGATGGTGAGCTACTAAGAGCAATTGCAACATGTTTGTCGTCGAAACGAAGGAAACGTTTCGACCCTTTTTAGCGTTGCAGACGCAGAGTTCAATTTTGGAAGTCGAGGTTCTACATCTTAAGAACTTTCAAGGATAGTCCATGTGCGGTTCGGTCATGACCTAGTTCAAGAAGTCCTCACTAGTTGAGGGATGAAATCAGATAGAGATGTGACCAGAAATATATAATTTAATAGCAATCAGTGAACATTTTCCCACACGGCAGCATATTTTTGGATCACTGGGGAGGAAACTTCCCTTCCCATTAGAAGTGTTAACATAGGTCCTTCTCTTGTCCCCGCACCGAATAATGTTCACTCATTTCATCCCATGCTAAGCCGAAGTTTTAATCAATGCCATATAACAGGAGCTATTTCGTGTCACGTGGCTTAAACAGTTCCTAAGCCCTCTACATTGATTTCGTGTATTAGGAACTGTTCACCCGAGGGGAAAGGAAGCAAGCTAAAGGGGGTGCAAGTTATGCAATTATGAATTCTTACATTGGCGGAACGGGATAAAATCATTATCCAACAGAGTATCAGAAAACACGTTTTTACGCCCCTGAAAACATGAATAGGATTATTTTAATAATTAGATTCCGAATTCAGGGGCGGGGGTGAAAAGCTGCATCAACGGACTTTCGATGTTTTTTCGCACCTGCATGCATCCGTCCGTGCTCAAATTATGCAGGGAATTTCATTAATGGACAATCTGTTTGCAATCAACTTTAAACAACAACTGAACGGTGTGGAGCTGCAGCCCGACAGGGACGACGCTCCCTGTCGCTAACGCACCCGGCGGGCATCAGAGCAGGAGCAGATAACAATACTCAGGCTCTAATATAACGGCCATATGTTGCTGCTGCTACTGCTGCTGTCACAAGGACGACGTTACCGCACCCGGCGGGCATCAGAGCAGGAGGAGATAACAATACTCAGGCTCTAATGTAACGGCCATATGTCGCTGTTACTGCTGCTACTGCTGTGCTGTTGTTGCCGTTGTTGTTGCTGATGTTTGTTGCTGACTGTTGTTGTGTCACAAGCTGGGTCAGCAGCTCGATCTGCGGTAGTTTGCCACCCCTGCCGCCGCGACTGGCGGCGCCGCTGTGCCGTCCTAAATGCCCACAGGGCAAATGTGTCAGCTGGTACATCTCAACCGCGGAGACCAGATCTCAAGGTCACGCAGGCCACAAACCGTTGACAGTCACTGTTCACTGTCACGATAACTGTTCACTGCCACACGAACTGATCACTGCCACGCGAACTGTTCACTGACTCGCAAACTGTTTACGAGTGCACTGTTCACTGCCACACGAACTGTTCAACGGTGCACTGCTCACGGCCGAGCGAGCTATTCACGAGTGCACTGTTCACTATGCGAGGGGTCACGATCTAAGAGGGCACTGGTCGCGCCATACCATGTTCCCAGCTGCGGGTTCCTCGTCTCAGACCGGGCCGTCGTCACCACACTGCCGGGAGTTGGATGTCAGACTGACTAGCGCTGGTCGAACCTCACCGAAAGCAGTGCAGTCACTGGATCGGTGGCCGCGGGAAAGTGTGACCGCTCGGCAGATGCGCAACATAGAAAACCCGTACATTAATAGCATTACAGGGACTGCGGTGTCGCGAGATAACTCGGCGCTGAATGTCACGCAGGGGTTGTCGTGCTGTGCAAGGATCACCTGGCTCTGTCGTGTTGCGCAGCGACTGTTGTGTTGTGTGAGAACCATTCGTATCTGAGGTCTTGTGTGAGAATCGTCCGGATCTGTGGTGTTGCACAGCGACTGTGGTCTTGTGTGAGAACCTGCTGTACAGCGACTCATTCGACGCGAGCGACCGTCCGCAAGTGGACGGGTGTAGCCTAGTTGTAGGGCGCCCGCCTCCCAACCGGAAGGTGGTGGGTTCGAGTCCCGCCTGTCGCTGCTCTTCGCCCGCGACCAATCGATGTGAACGACTAGCGACGCTCTGTGATCCGACAGTCGACGCATCGTAAGGCCGATGATCAGCTGACTGTGCGCAGGCGGCTGCCTCTGTCCAGGTGGCTATGTAGTTCAGGCATGCACCCCTAGTCTATATTTGATCAGACAGGTGGTTGGACTGTTGTTTAGTGTTGTCTCCCACACTGTCTGCAGGTGGCTGCCTCTGTCTGCAGGTGGCTAGGTAATTCAGACAAGCACTCCTAGTCTATAGCTGCTCAGCCGGGTGGTTGGGTTGCCGTTTAGTATTGTTTCTCGCGCTGTCTGCAGGTGGCCGCCTCTGGTGGCCTCGCCATGCGTGTGGCGCCGCCAGCCAGTCTGCAGCGGCCAATGCTGGTGCCCGAGAAGAGTCTGATGGGACCGGGACCCTCCAACGCGCACAAGCGCGTGCTGGACGCGCAGGCTCTTCCACTGCTCGGCCATCTCCATCCGGAGTTCTGCACCGTGAGTGGGGCTGCTCGCGTCCGGTGTCGGCCGAGGAGGAGCGAATGTACGCCAACTTGAAATGGGGGATTGAGGAGATGAAGTCGGAGGATAAGGGCGGGATCTATCTCCCGTGCTGTGAACCACTGCGCTTGATGGTTCGACACCGTGCAAGATGGTAAAGAGTACCACTGCGAGCAACACTCCATTCCGATCCGTTCCTCCAGACAGGCGTTTGGTCGTGGCACTAGCAGGAGTAACCTGGACAGTTCTATTAGGGTGTTGGAGGACTAGTGGATTCATACACCAAAATTAAACAGAGGACTCAGGCTTTTCTTATTTTGTCCACGCACACACAACGCAATACTGGGCCTAGCTGTTGGGTCTGACTCCCCTATAGCATTTGCGATTCTTCCTGGGTTTATGAACCAGGGTTCCATCTAAGCGGAGCTTGCTGCGTGTACCCTGGCTCCATCACCCCAATTAAACAGAGGACTCTTGCTTTAAGTTTTAACGTGCTGTCAATGCACCACACGCCC